>VDFB02342602.1:0-52078 GCA_007258455.2 Sequoia sempervirens | reverse complement strand
AAAATCACAAGGAATGGTCTTTACAAGATTATTAAGGCTCAATATTGGAGTGAAGATAAAACCAAATCCTATTGAAAATATAGGAAAGATATTTTTAAACCAAAGCATACATTTACTTAGGTTAAAATGAATGGAATTTGGAAAATATATAGGATAAAAACACAACTCCCTTGCCTCCAATTATAATGTGATAAATATTTAATTTTCAAGTACCTATGGAGCACAAGAAGAAGAAGAAGAAAAAATAGGAAAGTATTCCAACTATTGAGACTTATAGTGGCTCAATTGAGGAATTATCATTATGTCAAGTGTAGTTGAGAATCATGGATACAATCAATTCATGCTCTTCAAGGTCAATAATCAAAGTAATCCACCCACTCAACATAATAGACTTGGGGAAAATTGTGTCAAATTTACTAATCCATAAATAAAATTTCCAAAGGGAATTGGAGAGATTCCATAAGCTAGTTGGTTATCCTTACCCACCAAAAGTTTAGTTAGTAGGAGATGTGACTTCTTCCTCTAGAGTAGTAGAAAAAATAAAGTATCTTACCAAAAATACCTAGGAACTTATATGATAATGCTTGGAGTAATTGAGCTCCACCAAGGAAAGATGAAGAATAATCATACTACCATAGGAATATAATTCTAAAAGTTAAGGTGTTGAGGCACTAGGGTGACCAAAAGAAAATTAACCAATTTCAACCGCTATGACAACATAGGAAAACTTTTTAATACCTCCTCCTTCTCGTACGATTTCTATTACTATTCCACCATTTTTATTTCTGTCTATTTAGCCAACTATATCATTATAATTGTTACCTCATTGATATAACTTGAGACAAGTTTCTAATTTCAAGTTCTCCACTTCCTATCACCCCATTAGTTTAAAAAACACAAAAGAAGAATCTACCCCTAGATCACATCAATATCAACAACTTAGTTCATTACTATACCATCCACTTCTCTTCTTAGTTATTTAGTTCATCATGATACCTTTCCATCACCTTAATTTTAGGAAATTTGAGCTTAGGAGCCTTAGCCACTCAAATTTTTACCTAGACACCATTCAAAAAATCAACTCAATTTGGTTTACAAACCTTCGGGATGCATCCATTTGTAGTGTCAAAAATTGTACATCTTTACAATTTCAAACTATGGTAGCATCCCCTTAATTAATTGAACTTAATTAAGCTTCTAATTGACCAAATTACACATTCCAAAGCCTTATTATTCCCTTTTTCCAAAAGGGAAACCTATATCAAACAAATACTAACATTAATTAAAACACCCTGTAAATTATGTGTCCTGGATTTAGGTCCTAGGACCCATTTTCCCAAGGGCGAATGTGTCCTATTTAAGTGCCAAGACCCAATTTTTAATATGTTTTTGGTGGAATTTTAATGATTCAAATTCAAGTTTCAAATGTCATCTTGTGGAATATAAGTTTTGGAAAATTAGATAAACACCTACAAATACATAGTTATTTTATCAATTCAAATGTAAGTTGCATAATCAAGAGATCATATGAGAAAAAATTATTGTCAAGAGAATTGAAGAGAAGATTTATCATTGATCTACAATAGTAATCAAGATCATATCATCATGTAAAATTTCATGTGTGTTCATGTCATGCTTTGGAGCTAACATTGTGATGTAGGTTTCAAGAATTCAAGCAAGTATTTCAGCACTGAATTAATCAATCAATCAAGCCAATTCATGCAAGATCCAATCCTTAGAGATATGTGTTAGACTTTAGTCCTTTAATGGCATCCATTAAGGTTTTGGTGAGTTATGGCATAGCATTGTTCATCCATCAAGTCCTTCCATTTATAATTGTTTTATCGTTAAGGTTTAATTACCAAACTCGGGTTTGACTAAGGAAAACCCCTATTCACCCAAAAAAAATAAAATTTCTTCCCTCTTTGTATGTGAAAATTACAAATGAAGAAGGAAAAAATATTGATCAAAAGATCAATCTTGCAAAGTTGTCTAAGTTTTCATCATTTTTTTCAAGCCATGAAAATTGACCTAGATATTTTATTACTAGCTTTTTGATAGTGAAACTAGGAGAAATCAAAAGATTATATCAAAGATATGAGGATTGAAAAATTGGATTTTGGACCCTTGTACCAGGACCCATTCACCCTAGGGTGAATCAATCTTGTTGCAGAGCTCAAAACCTTCTTTTTAGGCCAGGTGCACATCACTTTTCCCTTCTCAGATCTGCCTGCAAATTATTGTATGCATTTTTGCTATCATAATATTTTGCATTTCAATTGTTAAGTCATATAATTGAGTTTGTTAATGAATTTAAAGTTATCTCCCAAAACAACCAATCAACCATTTCTATCATAAGAAAACAATAGAACTTCCTAATAGGGTTGACTCACCTCAAGGTTGAAAGTCAATCCTATCCTTGGGAGATCTCTTTTTTGTAATCAAATTGGGAAAAGTGCATGTTAGATCATTCCATCATATATCAAACCCCTAAATTCACACACACTTCCATATTTTTCTTCATTTCATTTCGGTGAACCCTACATTGTATATCATAAATTTTGATTTGGAATTATCTAAAACCCTAGATCTAGGATTTACATTAGTTTTTCATATCATTTAGGGTTTCAAAATTAAATCTTGCATCATTCAAAATTACATTTTGCATCCTTTAAAATCATAAAAAATTCAAAAATATTGCATATATATCACATTCATTTTACATAGTACTCTGCATATTAGTGTTTTTCAATCATTTACATCATAAAATTCAAACAAAATTGCATCTAAAAAGTTGTCATTTTGCTTGTTTTTTTCCATCAAATTGCATTTTCATCTAATCATAAAATTTTGGAAATCTACAACTGAAAGAATCTATTTGCAACCTAAAATAAAGACCTTACACACTAACTCAGAAACTTAGACTTTAATTTTTCAAACCCCTATACAAAGACCCATTCACCCTAGGGCGAATCAATCCTTGTATAGGCCTATTTCTAAATTTATGGGCATAAGTCTATCTCTACCTGCTTTATATCTTGCTATTTGCAATTCTTAGTTTCAATTTCTAGAATTGTAGCACTTGTTCAATAATTATTTGCATTCAAGTCAACTGGTCAAAACAAGTGCATTGTTCAAAAGTAAAATTTGTATTCAAAAGAAAAACTAAAAGACATGACTAATAATAACATAACTATGGTCAAACTTGTAAGGGACAAACCAGAATATCTCTTGAAATTGTGATCATCAAGGAATTATTGTTTGTGCATGAACTTTATCAAGATTCTTATGAACAATCGAAAGCATGGATTAAAACACATAATGGTTTTTCTTGCCCTACAATAGGTTTGATCACTCTGCCCTTAAAATTTGGACCAAATAAATTATATATTTCATTCTCCATCATCTCGTTGCAAACCAATTATGTGTGAAGCTAGGCTATCCATGGCTACACTCTATGAATGTTGTCCCATCAATAGTGCATAATAGCTTAAAATTTCCATTTGGTAATGAAATTTTTACTGTGCATCATAGAAATTTCTCATTGGATGTATTATGGCTTAAATGTATGAAAACTATTAAGCCTCAAGAGGAACTTTTTCAAATCTTACCAAAAGTTCAAGGTAAAGTGCATAGCAGAATTATCTCTTAGCAATATCCCTCAACCTATGATTGAACCAAAAGCTCTTCCAAGTAACCAAGAAAAATCCAGGATAAATCCTCCACCTATTTCCTATAAGATACCAAGAGATAACCATACAATTCCCATTGTTCCTCCTAGGATCAAACAAGTTTATAGACCCAAAGAGAAAGTCATTGACCAAACCTTGATAGTTCCTTCCATTCCTCCCTTGTGGGAAGTGTTGGGACTGTAAAAATCTAATGTTTTTACATATGTTTTCACTCATAAATTTCCAGATTTGGTCCTATCGTATACATTTTTTACCCATTTTTGCCATATTGTCCCATTGAATTCGTTGGGTCATGCATATTTTACATTCTAGTTCATATCGGCATAGGTCTACCATTGTCTCCCTGACCCATTGTGTTTTTCTACTAATATCTTCTGTTTCAGGTGTTTCGGCATGACGACATTTGGGTCTCTCTGATCTATTTTTCTACTGGAAAACGTCTGTTGCCTATCGGCAAGATGTTTATGTTGTTTCAGCGACTGTGGTGGCTTCTATCTGCATTTGTCTTGGCGGTTAGGCTAGCATCTTGCCAAATTCTGGATGTCTCAGTGACAGGTGCACTGTGGGTCCCTTTGGCATATGTTAAAGGTTTCGACATTATGTCTCAGTGAAGTTTTCCTATCTTGCTAAACGGTGGTGGAAAGATATAACATATCGGTGTAGGTCTGATCCTCGATGGAAGCTCTCAATGATTTTGTCTTGTCTTGATGGCTGGGGAAACAAAATACAGTATCAGCATGAGTAAATGTTTTCGAGGGGATGTCATGGTGATATCCATATGTCTCACCGATGGTGCAAAGGTTTCCTACCAAATGAATTTCGGCTAGAGTCCTCTTATGACCTGGCCAAGATAATTTTAACAAGGGATGCTTCAGTATGAGTTGGGGCAATTGCCGTAAGGTCTCGGCGAGTGACCTTCGGTCTCACCGATGGAAGGCAATGAAGGATTTTATCGCCAGGAGTATGGACTTTTCTCGGCAACTCAGAGTGCACGGGGCCTTGCGGTATAACAAAGTGAAGTCTATGTGAGGTCTCCCCAACATATGGAAGCTACAGCGACATGTATGTGTGGTGTGGGCTTGTCGGCGATAAAATCTTGAAGTCACGGCAACATTCAGAATGTATGAAGATCTTCGATGAAGCAGGGCCTAGTCTATGAGATGTCTTTCCAAAACCATGTGGTCACAGTAATGATGATTAAAATGAAATGTGCACGTCGGTGTGAGATTCTCTAATGTCTCAGCAACGAGTTTAACCATGGGATCATCGACACAACATAATTGAAGTCTATATGATGTCTCCCCAAGGGCGATAGGTCACAGCAAATGCAAGAGTGAAATACAAGCGCACGGGATGAAAATGAATGAATTGCCTTTGGCAGGATGATGCGATGTGTCTTGCCGACTATACACTAGTGAAATCCATAATTTCAAAATGTAGGGCCAACATGTTTTTGCTTGGATAACCGTTAATTTCCAGCTTGATTGGAGCCCAATTTTTGTGCTAGGCTGACATGTTCTCTCACTTTGATATTTTATCCAAATGCTTGTGTATAAATAGGCATTTTGGTAATTGTAATGGGGGGATTTTTAACAATTATCCGTTATTCAATATAGTAGGCAAATTGTATGGGTATAGAATAGTAAATTTACCAAATCAGAGGCTATGATGCATGTTCTAAAAATGGAAGTATATATGAATGTCAATTGATGTTGTTGCACATGTCTGGTATTAGTTATTTGTTGAATCTAATAAAAGGATTGCTAAGTTGTCTCCAAGATGGTTTCTTTTTTATTGTTTAAATTGATATGACAAGTTTGTATTCAATTTATCAGTGCACATTTGTTGCATTTGTGTGATCAATTGATTGGCTCTTTCAAGTAAAGACTAAATCCTTTTAGTCAATCACAGTAATCAGTGAGATTCGATTGGATTATTCAAATAGAACTTAGTAATCACATTCTTGCATGTTTATACAAGTTATAAGCATAATATATGCCAGATAATTTGAATTTTCTCAGAGAAGTGTTGCTCATCTTGATTTCATTTGACTCTGCATACCCAACAAGGCACTGGTCTCTGCATTTCATCATTTTGAATTCATTCATTCTCTTTACATCTTTTAAAATTGAGTATTTTAGAATCCAGACCAGAGTATTACTACCATTTTCAAGTTGAATCTTAGTTGTTCACTCCCAGATGCCATTGTGAACAAGTTGTTATAAGAAGATTTATTACAAGTTAATCCTGCATTGCACAAGAGAGGTACACCCACCCAGGTTTTGCAGCACCTAAAGAGTAGAAGGTTGAATTCTTCCAACCTTGTCTGTCACCCTAAAGCATATCAAGAGATTGGAAGCCTCTTGAGGCATCTTGCTTGCGTTTTTGAGAGCTAACAAATTGGTGACTCTACTGGGGAATACATTCAGAATCAAAGCCTTAATCATAGAGTCAGGAACTTTGTACAGACTCCGCTGGGAATAAGAAGCATTAAGTATTTTCTCATTTTTTGATAAAAGTGAGTGGCAACTCTGATAGAAATTTTGTAGCTGTTCATCATGAATGGAAGAAGATTTCAGTACAGGGGAGGTCATATTGGAGCTCTTGCTGGCAGCAGTAAGTGGACACATAATGATGACAGAGCTGATAAAGGAAAGAGGATCAATGAGGACATGTGCATAACAGATAAAGGCAAAGCACTAAGAGCACATTGTGAAACATATAATTTCTATGATACATGGAGAGATGATTCAAGTGTAGAGCCTTGTACCCCATAAGATCAAAGAAATCCTTTCCCTTCTCTCGATCCTCAGAAATAAGCTGAGTTTGAAGCTAGAAAGAGGCAGGAATATGATCTAGAAATGCAGCGTGATCAGAATGAACCTATTGATCATGCATATCCTCAAGAAGATTATGAATCTTTGAGTTTTTAAGAAATCAAGGCACTGTTTGAATCCTAAGAAAAGGAAAGAAAATAACAGGAAAGGGCCCAGATGATACAAGCAATAAATGAATCCAAATTGCAGAAAGCATAAGTTACTGATCAGACAATTGATTTCCCCCCAAAGTATGTACCACCTCATAAGTAGGGTAGTCATGGTGTCAGGCCATCTAATCAATTGAATGCTCAGAACCATCAAACTGGGAATCACTGCAGGCAGCCAAGTCAGCCGCCTCATATTCCCACATAGCATACAAATGTGCATCCGCCTCCTGGTCAGCATCACACCCCTCAACATGATGCATAATACAATAATCCTATGCATTAGTATCAATATCCACCTATCCCTCTCCCCCACCAATACGCAACAATGATTAGGCAGTTTGATTTGGCAGGGTTCAATCCATGCCCTTACCCTATGGATAGTAGCTGGAGAGGTTTGATTCCCAAGTTTATGGGGAGCAATGCAGTCACTGTTGAAGAACATCTAAGAAATTTCAATATGTCCATTCAAGATATAGGTATGCCACATGAAGATTTGCACATGAGGCTGTTTATGATGTCACTTATTGAAGATGCTAGGAATTGATTTAACAGCTTGCCATCGTATTCAATTAATTCTCTCCAAGCATTTCAAGATAAATTCTTAGAGCAATATGGGAATCAAAATACTCTAGATGAAACTCTTGATGAATTGGTGAGGATTCATTAAAAACAGAATGATTCAACTTATGATTTCAACCAAAAATTCAACAAGTTGCACACTAAAGTACCTTCTGGATCAAGGTTGTCAGACTCTGTTGCATTGAGTATTTATTTGAGTACATTTGATCCTAAGATAGGGTATGAACTGAGAAGTAGATCCCCAAGAGATTTGGCTGAAGCACATAAAATTGCATTGACAATTGAAAATAACAGGAAGGCTACTGGTATAACTAATAAAAGAGACAAACCAAGGCCTCCTTAGCAAAATAATTATTAGTACAGACAAGAGAATACATATAGAAATGAGAATAGAAATGAAAGGCCAAGATTGCATGATATGCCTTACAATGAAGACTGGAAAGATGGGAAACCTGTGACAGCCAAGCCAAGAAGTAAAGAGACTCCTGATCCATTGAGCAAAAAGGGAACTTACATGGTGAGTAATAATTATTTCTGTGAAGTTTGTAATCAGCCACATTCTCTAGACTACTGTGTTGTAGCTCAAAATATGCAAGAAGAGGGAATGTTGATGGAGAATAATGAAGAAGATCACAACATTTATTTGACTTCAGATACCTTTTATCATGCTGAGGAAGGATATTCATCTTTAGAGGATGAAGGCTATGAGTATGGCATTTCTAATCAGAAGTATAATGTCCATATGGCTAAACAACAGATCTTTTATGATTCTCATGAAGACTACACAGAGCCACATCTTGTTGAAATGCCTGTTCAGTGCAATGTAAGGAGACTCACTAAAGATGAAATGGAGAAAATAACTGTTGCAGCAGTTGAGGATGCAAGGAGTAAATATTGGTTGAGAAATAGAAAAGTGAATGAGCTAGATGGAGTTCCTGGGGGAATTTTTGTAAAAGATTAGAAGGAAACACGGGAAACTATAAAAAAGTTAGAGAACAACCAGCATGATAAAATTGAAAAGAATCCTGTCCAAAAGCAGAAAGTTGCAGAATTACACAAGGAAATGCAAAAGTCTAATCAGCCTAGTAAAAAAGAAAAAGAAGAAACCAAAGGTGAAGTGCCAGACTTGAAGAAGACTGTTAAGATGGAATGCTCCTCTTTTGACTTCACATAGGCATTATCCCAGGTAAAAATGTTTGTTCCACTACTTGAATTGATGAAAATTAAGGAGTACAGAGATAATGTTGTTCAATTGATTACAAATGGGAATGAAAAGCATATGAATTCTGAAGTAGTCAATAGGCATGAAAAGATAAATAATTCAGAAGTCTTTTTAGGAGATGTTTTAACAACCTCCCCACAAGTGGATCCATTCTTCACCACATTGCTTATAAATAATAAATTGTTGAGGAACTGCATGATAGATTCTGGTGCTGCTATAAATATTATTCCAGTAGGTGTTATGAAACAACTGGGCTTATGTGTTGATACATATGAAGGGAAGTGTTATGCAATGGATAACAAACCTATACCTATGATTGGCATTATAAAGGGTGTTGAAGTCAAACTGGCTACTTATCCACAAGTGGCTTACAATATAGACATAACAGTCATTGATACTCCTCAGTTTGGGATGCTTTTGTCAAGACAATGGACAACAACTATTGGTGGAAATGTTTAGTTTGATCTGTCTTATGCTACAATACCAGTGAATGGTCAGGAAGTCAAATTGTATAGAGAGCTGAGAATGAACCAACTTGTTGACTGTGTGCCTCAAGATCAGATTAACTGTTTTTGTGATGTTGATCTTGGAAGTTTTAAAATTGAACCGACTCAACCAGAATTGACCAATAGTGATCCGATAGAAAAGCATGTGGCACAAAGCTACAATAAAGTCTAGAAGATGTATTTTGATGGAGCATGCAGTGAGGAAGGTAATGGCGCTAGGATTGTATTTATTTCCCCTGAAGGTACTACTTTTAAATATTCATTCTTGTTAGCATTTGAATGTACAAACAATGTGGCAGAGTATGAAGCTTTATTGATTTGCTTGAACATAGCTATGAAACACAAGATTAAGTTGTTAACTGTTTTTGGTGATTCTAAGTTGGTTGTTTCACAAATTAAATCCAAATATGCAGCAAAGCACAAAATATTAAAACAATATAGGAATGTTTTATGGGATACAATTGAATTGTTTGATGCCTTCTCAATTGAGTGGATTGACAGGTCAAAGAATATAATGGCTGATTTCTTAGCAAATGTGGTGCTCAAAAGAGATGATATTACATTGGCTGGGGTATCACAGATTGAGTTTAAAACAAGGCCTACTGTTCCTGATAACATTTATAACTGGTAGGTTTTTAATGATGATGCTGACCTTTTGAAATTCCTCAATTGTATAGATCAGTATGAGACACAGGAAATTGATTTTAATGCTTTTGTTGAAGAAGTGGATGGGAGGCAAACTGTGTTTGGCAAAGAGATATTGTAGCTCAAAGCAAATAAATTACCCAAGGGTCTAGTGGCATTGGAGAGGCTGTATGATGGAAATGATAGATCTCTAATGAAACAAACACCAATCAGAAGAGAAGATATTGAAGAAGTCAACTTAGGGACTGAGATAGCACCAAGAAAGGTATACATTGGAAAGAAGATCAACCCTACAATTAGAAGAATGCTGATAGAGTTGTTGAGAAAATACAAGCATGTTTTTGATTGGTCTTATGAAGATCTGAAAGCATACAGGGAAGATTTATTTCAGCATGAAATACCACTGAAGCCAGACGCCAAGCCTTTCAGACAAAAGCAAAGACCTATAAATCCAACACTGGAGCCTAAAATGCAAGAGGAATTGATAAAGCTCAGGGATGGAGGAATTATCAAACCAATCAGACATTCAACATGGGTTTCAAATTTGGTTCTAGTGAGAAAGAAGAATGGTGATATCAGATTATGTGTGGACTTCAGGAATTTAAATATGGCATCTCTCAAAGATAATTATCCTTTACCCAATATGGAGGCCATATTACATAAGGTGACAGGGTGTGAATTGCTATCCATGATGGATGGGTTTTCCGGATACAATCAGGTTAAAGTCAAGGAATCTGAGCAATACAAGACAACATTCACAACTCCTTAGGGAACATATGTATACATAAGAATTCCATT
Source organism: Sequoia sempervirens (assembly GCA_007258455.2). NCBI lineage: Eukaryota > Viridiplantae > Streptophyta > Pinopsida > Cupressales > Cupressaceae > Sequoia > Sequoia sempervirens. The sequence continues at coordinate 41,650 of VDFB02342602.1, read as the reverse complement.
TGGTCTCACTAATGTTGGAGCCACTTTTCAATGGGCTATGGATGTAGCATTTGCTGATTTGATTAATGCTATCATGGTGGTGTATCAAGATGACTTGACTGCTTATTTCTAAGAAGGCTGAAGATCATGTGCAACATCTTAAAAAGGTATTTATTAAAGCTCTTGAATATGGTATTATTTTAAATCCAAAGAAATGTCATTTTGCAGTCACATAGGGTAAGCTCCTAGGGCACATTGTTTCAAAAGAGGGAATTAGAATAGATCCTGAGAGGGTTGAAGCTATTGATAAAATTCCTATTCCCAAAACTTTCAAGGCAATACAATCATTCTTTGGAAAAATTAATTTTGTTAGGCGATTTGTTTCTAATTTTCCTGAGATCATTAAGCCCATATCTAAAATGTTGAAGAAAGGACAAAAAATGGACTAGACTGCTGAGGCTTTAGATGCTTTTATGTCTATCAAAAGGGCTATCAAAGAGGCTCCCGTTCTAAAGTCTCTAGATTTTACAAAGCCTTTTCAATTTTTTTCATTTGCCTCAATGCACACTATTGTTGCTGTTATGTTACAAAAGAATGGGGATGGTTATGAACAACCTGTGTCTTTCTTTAGTAAGTCTTTACAAGGGTCTGAGCTGAAATATGATATAATGGAAAAGCAAGCTTTTGCATTGGTAAAGGCCACAAAAGCATTTAGACCATATCTTGTTGGAGCAAAGGTAATTGCTTATGTCCCCCATGCTGCTGTCAAAGACATTTTAACACAATCTGAAGTTACAGGGAGAAGATGCAGATGGATCAATAGGATTCAAGAATTTGACATGGAAATACAGATTACTAAGCTGGTAAGAGGCCAAGGCTTGGCTAGGCTAATGACAGAAACTAATATTGATGCAAATCAGATCTGCAATGTTGAGGAAGGGACTGCAATTGCAAGCATTGAACACACTCCTTGGTATACTGATGTTATGCATTATCTTAAATATTTGAAGTGTCCAGATGGATTGAGTGACAACCAGAGGAGAACTATGAAGTTGTAGGCATCCAAATATGTTTTTATGGATGATAATCTATTTTGGAAAAACAGGGATGGCATATTGTTGTTGTTTTTGGACGAGTCACAGGCCAAACATGTTTTGAAGGAAATGCATGAAGGAGTTTGTGGAGGTCATTATTCAGCAAAGACAACTGCACACAAGATTCTCAGGGCAGGGTATTTTTGGCCAAATGTTTTTAATGACTCCTTTGCACATGTGAGAAAATGTGAAGCTTGCCAAAAGTTTTTTGGAGGATTGAAATATCAGGATGCTTTGCCACTTCGACCTTTGCAGGTTGCTGCCACTTTTCATCAATGGGGAATTGATTTCATTGGAGAGATACAAGAGAAGTCAAGTGGAGGACATAGATGGATATTAGTTGCCACTGATTATTTGACAAAGTGGGTGGAGGCAATCCCAACCAAGCAGGCTACAAGTAAAGTTGTAACAAATTTCTTGATGGACAACATTATCACCAGATTTGATACACCATTGAGGATAGTCACAGACAATGGGATGTGTTTCAAGTTAGATGAATTCAAATGCTTTTGTGATAAGTATGGCATTACTATTTCTTATGCAGCTTCTTATCATCCACAAGCCAATGGTCAAGCAGAGTCCAACAATAAGAGTCTCTTGAAGATTATGAAGAGGATGCTGAGATAGAACAAGAAGGCTTGGGATTCAAAGTTAAAATTGGCTGTGTGGGCTGATAGGATCACCGTGAAAAAGGAAATTGGAAAATCTCCATTTGAATTAGTGTACGGAGCACAAGCTAGGATGCCTCTGCAGAATTTGTTACTAGTCTATCAGTTTGTCTTACAGGAAGATTTGGAAGTTCTTGAACCCATGGAAGACAGGATGGAGCAACTTGATGAACTGGATGAAGTAAGGAGAGAGGCCCAAAGTCAAAACATAAAGTTATAGGCACAAATGAAGTATTTATTTGACAAGAAGGCAATGAATAGAAAATTTGAAGAAAATGATTTGGTGTTGATGTGGAATGCAAGGTGTCAGGAGAAAGGAAAACATGGTAAATTTGAGGCTCTTTGGCTAGGACCTTTTATTGTTGTTGGAAAGAAGGGTGAAGACTCATATTATCTATAGAACATGGCTGGTGAAGATTAGGAATTTCCTGTTCATGGGAAATTCTTGAAGCTTTTCTTCTCTTGAGCAACACAGAGGATTAAGGGTTACCAGTGCATGGACAACTCTTGTGTATCCTCTTTAAAATTATTTTCCATGCACGGTAGTCTAGGATTCTGTCATTTTCCATTCACTTCAATCTTGCATTCACTTTGAATTCACTTCCACTTTGCATTCATTTCCATTACCACTCTTTCCATTGTTGCTCACTAGTTTTTCATTTTGTGTCTGGTCTGCTCACCCAAGATTCTGGATCCTTGCAAATGATTTGACTATCATTCATCCCCAGACAGAGCCAATGTTGGGATTGTAAAAATCTGATGTTTTTACATATGTTTTCACTCATAAATTTCTAGATTTGGTCCTACCGTATGCATTTTTTACCCATTTTTGCCATATTGTCCCATTGAATCCGTTGGGTCATGCATATTTTACATTCTGGTTCATATCGACATAGGTCTCCCATTGTCTCCCCGACCCACTGCGTTTTTCTGCTAATATCTTCTATTTTAGCTATTTCGGCGTGACGACATTTGGGTCTCTCTGATCTATTTTTCTGCTGGAAAATGTCTATTGCCTATCGGCAAGATGTTTATGTTGTTTCAGTGACTGTGGTGGCTTCTATCGGCATTTGTCTTGGCGGTCAGGCTAGCATCTTGCTGAATTCTAGATGTCTCAGCGACAGGTGCACTGTGGGTCCATTCGGTGTATGTTAAAGGTTTCAACATTATGTCTCAGTGAATTTTTCCTATCTTGCTGAACGATGGTGGAAAGATATAACATATCGATGTAGGTATGATCCTCAGTGGAAGCTCTTAGTTATTTCGTCTTGTCTTGACGACTGGGGAAACAGAATACAGTATCGGCATGAGTTAATGTTTTTGAGGGGATGTCATGGCGATATCCATATGTCTCACCGACGGTGCAAAGGTTTCCTACCAAATGACTTTCGACTAGAGTCCTCTTATGACCTGGCAAAGATAATTTTAACAAGGGATGCTTTTGTATGAGTTGGGGCGATTGTCGTAAGGTCTCGGCGAGTGACCTTCAGTCTCACCGATGGAAGGCGATGAAGGATTTTATCGGCGGGAGTATGGACTTTTCTCGGTGACTCAGAGTGCACGGGGCCTTGTGGTATAACAAAGTGAAGTCTATGTGAGGTCTCCCCAACATATGGAAGATACAACGACATGTATGTGTGGTGTGGGCTCGCCGGTGAGAAAATCTTGAAGTCACGGCAACATTCAGAATGTATAAGGATCTTCGATGAAGCAGGGCCTAGTCTATGAGATGTCTTTCCGAAACCGTGTGGTCATAGCGATGATGATTAAAATGAAATGTGCACATCGGTGTGAGATTCTCTAATGTCTCACTGACGGGTTTAACCATGGGTTCATCGACGCAATGTAATTTAAGTCTGTATGATGTCTCCCTGAGGGCGATAGGTCACAGCGAATGCGAGAGCAAAGTACAAGCGCACGGGATGAAAATGAATGAATTTCCTTTGGCAGGATGATGCACTGTGTCTTGCCGACTATACACTGGTGAAATCCAAAATTTCAAAATTCAGGGCTGACATGTTTCTACTTGGATAACTGTTAATTGCCAGCTCGATTGGAGCCCAATTTTTGTGCTAGGCCGACATGTTCTCTCACTTTGATATTTTATCCAAATGCTTGTGTATAAATAGGCATTTTGGTAATTGTAATGGGGGAATTTTTACTAGTTATCCATTATTTGATACAGTAGGAAAATTGTATGGATATAGAACAGTAAATTTACCAAATCAGAGGCTATGATGCATGTTCTAAAAATGGAGGTATTTATGAATGTCAATTGATGTTGCTGCACATGTCTAGTATCAGTTATTTGTTGAATCTAATAAAAGGATTGCTAAGTTGTCTCCAAGATGGTTTATTTTTTATTGTTTAAATTGATATGACAAGTTTGTATTCAATTTATCAGTGCACATTTTTTGCATTTGTGTGATCAATTGATTGGCTCTTTCAAGTAAAGACTAAATCCTTTTAGTCAGTCACAGTAATCAGTAAGATTTGATTGGATTATTCAAGTAGAACTTAGTAATCACATTCTTGCATGTTTATACAAGTTATAAGCATAATATATGCCAGATAATTTGAATTTTCTCAGAGAAGTGTTGCTCATCTTGATTTCATTTGACTATGCGTACCCAACAAGGCACTGGTCTCTGCATTTCATCATTTTGAATTCATTCATTCTCTTTACATCTTTTAAAATTGAGCATTTTAGAATCTAGACCAGAGTATTGTTACCATTTTCAAGTTGAATCTTAGTTGTTCACTCCCATCTGCCATTGTGAACAAGTTGTTATAAGAAGATTTATTACAAGTTAAGCCTTCATTGTACAAGAGAGGTACACCCACCCAGGTTTTGTAGCACCTAAAGAGTAGAAGGTTGAATTCTTCCAACCTTGTCTATTACCCTGAAGTGTATCAGGAGATTGGCAGCCTCTTGAGGCATCTTGCTTGCATTTTTGAGAGCTAACAGGAAGAAAAAAACCCAATGGTTGATAAACCTTCTCCTACATAATCACAACTTGAAAATCATGCAAAAAAAAACTGAAATACTAAAGAGAATAGGCGTAGACATATTGCTATTGCTTGCCAGTTAGAAGAAAAGAGAAAACCACCAAACCAAGATCAAAATTTAACTCAAATAAAGCATGATCATTCTCTAACTTTTCCGCTATTGATCATGAAAGCTTTCACTTCTCCAAATAGCCTTATGGGAAATTCAGTGAATGGGGGACCTTCTTGCGGTTCACTGAATAACCTTGGGGATTTTTAAAGAAGCCAACTCTTCCTTGGTGTTTGGGAGAAAGGGAGAAGGAAATGCAAGAAGGAAACTTATTTGCAGCAATGTGCCAAATATTTTACAACATTTCAAAAACCCTAACAAGTTCCTATTTTTGATAAAGTAAACAAAAAATGCCACATACTCTTCATTTTTGGAAGGAGAATGAGAAACTAAGGCCTAAGTGGGCACAAAGTAGTCATTCAAATCCGCGTGTGGGAAGCACCCATTAAGGTTCAAATAAAAATAGGGAACCCAAATTCGAACAAAATGCTTTGGATCCTTATAGAGTTATTCTGCTTGACAACATAATATAAAAAATAACAAAACTTCAATGAGAAAATGAAAGAGTATCATAACATGATTCAATTCTTGAAATTTTAGGCTAGAAGATCATAAAAGCGAGTAATTGAAAATCAATTATCAAGACCTTTATGTAAGAAAAAAGGAAAAAAACATTCAATGTGTATGAAAGAGAATAAAATGTAAAACAAAGGCTGCATGTGCACAATCTAATACAAATTTTCTTCTTCTATTACTTGATGTTGTAGAATAAGAAAAATGCTAAGGTTAGATAATAAATTTGAATAATTGTCTTGACATTGATTACAAAAGAGCGATCAGAGGTCTATAAGAAATCCTCTACACCTTATTCTAATACTGCTACTACTTCTATTACTACTGATATCATGTGAGGCTACAATGGATTTCCTTTTATAATACAAGGGAAGCATGCAAGCATCGACAACTCGCCTCTGCCAAAGATAAAACCCTAATAGGTGTCATCACCAAACAACCTCAAAATTCGATAAAAAATAAGATTCAATATGACAATGAAAATTGAGCTACTTCAATAATGGTGATGGGTGTAATAGCTCGATGAATTATATGTCATAAGAGCTTCATGCATGTCTCCCTAGTAGAAGGAAGATATGGGTTGTAAATGCTTGATTAAATCTGATCTAATCTACTGCAGGTGATAATAACATTGTTTAAAAGGAGGCTGCCCCTAAAGCTACAAAGGAACAAAACACTTTTCCACTCAAAAATTTCTGTGAAGGTATTGCTCTGATCATGAATAAATCCACTCAACAAAAGATGAGTGACATGGCATGCTGGCAGGCATTTTTCAAAAATTGGGAGAGCAGCCTGCGGAAAAATCCCTGCGAGGTGGCCACATGTCTTGGTTTAGGTATGAAAGGAAGGCAATATATAAAAATTTAGCATAGCCACTACATGGTGCCATTGCACACCTTTTTTCCAAAGTCAACCTGTTACCTCCAAAAAGATGTGTCGAGATGACATGTGGTGAGGTGAATACAAAAACCAAAAGGATAGAAATCATTGGGGCCAAAAAAAAAGTGAACAAAAATAACCAATCTTAAGAGAAAAAATGCTCCATAGTTCTCGTGCATCACAGGGGTCCTTTACCTACGAATGTATGAACCAAGAGAAATGAAAACAACATAAAAAAAAATCTATGATCCCTTTGAGTTTGAGGAATGCAAAATGCAGATACTCCCAATTTGTGTCAGAAGGCGGAGCCAATGCGTGTGGCATTTTAGAATCTTGATCTAGATCAATTATCTCCTTGAACTCCTTGAAGGAGACTACTTATTTCTCTTGCATCGCTTTGATGTGGTAGTAGAGTCGAGCCAAGGGGAGAAGCACATTTTAAATCTCTTCTGTCATAGGCAACAAGCTCAACTTTTAGAGTTCCAACTGGTCCTGTTGCTTGACCTCTAAAGCCTTCCTGAGCTATTCCTTAGTGAATACTGCTCCATTAGGAAAAAATGGAGAGGGAAATCCTAATTGAATCAAATCCTTAAAATCCTCTCTCATTTCCCTGACCTTCTTAGTCAATGCTAGCTAACAATTCTTTTTCCTTTGGGCGGTCTTGTTGCACATGATAAATTCATTTTCCTTCTTGGCAGCTGCTCTTTGGTTTGAGATACCAATGCTCACTAGAGTTTCCTCGGTCTCCTTATACAACTTGATTATTAAACTCTCTACCTCATCAGAATGAGGGGCGACTGTACTCAAGATTTGGTTGAATGTTGGGACAACCTATGCATTCAACCCCTAGGCATCTACTATAAACCTTAGATTCAACTTCAAGGTCATTGTTGTAAACTTAATTCTTTCCTAATGAGAGGAAAATAATCCTTGTAACATAGGGAGGAGTTCAAACCTTTGCACCATGGTCATTTCCTATTGGAACTGAGACTCCTTGGCCTTTATTTCCTCATTTAATTGATCCATCTCTATCTAATCCCTTTGTAGCTCCTCCATTTCCAGTTCTCCTTGCATCTTTTTGTTTTCCTTTTTGAATTACTCACCTAACTGCTTAATTTGGTATGTAGCTTTGAACTATTTTCCTTAGATTTCTTGCAACTCTTTATGCAATTATTCAAATCTTTTATCCTATTAACCTGAAATGTCAGTGAAATCCTTTTATTTTTGCTTCCTCTATAGCCTTTTGCATTTGGGCTTTCAAATATTTTTTTACTTTACACTCAGTCTTGACATCGCACATCATCTTTTCTACCTTGGCTAAAATTTGATCCTTTTCAGTTTGAGTGGCTTGAAGTTAAATATAGTTGCTTCTCCTTGCAAATCCTGTGTTTTTCTTAGGTGGGAAATCTCTTTATCCTTTCCATTTATCTCTACCTAGTGCCCATCAATCGTGACCTTTACATTGATCAACTTAGCTTCCCGCTTCCTCAGTTTCTTTTCTAGCTTCATGTAATCAGCATATACCACCTTTTGTGTAGCTTTGGTGAGGCCCATGTTGTCACAGGGAAGCACCTCACTCAAGTTCAATCCCATGGTTTGGATCTCATAAACCTTGTAGGACATCTCTCCCTCTAGCTTGGAGACTAGTGGCTTCATAGCTGAAATCATTAGGGGCCTCTGCTCTTCATCAAAACATGTCTCTAACTTTGAGGTAGCTAGAAATGCCATGAACTTCACCATTTTCTTCTATTTTCATTCTCTCAGAGCCTACTTAGTCAACTCTATTTGGATCCAGAGACTCTGCGGGGAATCAATACTTTGTGTAGCAATGGGGACACCAACAGGGAGTCCATAAAGAGTGGTGCAGGGGGTGCTTCCAGTTGCTTGGACTTATGGAGAGATAAAGGGAAAATATATTGGTGAGAAGGGAAGGATGCCTTGCAAATAATGTGTGGAGTTTGGGTTACTCATTGGAGTAAGGGGTGTAGTGGTTGAAAATAGAGGCATAGGCCTGGAAGCAAGTAACGATGATGAAACCTATAACATGGGTGGATTTGAAAACTTAACTTGAGCCTCTGATACAACAATTAAAATGTTGATTGTAGCTATGGAAGATGACACATGTTCTATGTGCAGGGCCTTGACAAGAGGATTATCAAAAAATATAGTAGGGGGTGTGTCAAGGATGAGTAGGTTAGAATCAACCAATGGAGGATTCTGCTATGTGGATGGAGGGCCTATAGATATTAATGAAGCAGTGTAAGAAAGAACAATAGGTGCAAAAGTTACCTAAACTACATGGGATGAAGATACTTGTGGGGTGAAATCCACCTCTTCCTCTTCCTTGTCTAAAGGTCCTTTTCTGTCCAAGTATTAGATTCTCCTCCTCTCCATAGAGGGCACACTTGTTGCTCTAGACCCTTCAACAAGTGACCCCACAAACCTTGAGTTCCCTGTACTGCTAAATACTTCCTCTTAGATCCTCAGGTCTAATTTTCTCTTATAGGAAGACTGGTGGAAGAGGAGATCTATGGATGCTTTTGTCGTGATACCTCTTTTTGCTTCCCCTTTCCTACCTCAGCCGCCTAGGGTGGTGAGTCAAAAACTTGGACATATTCTTGTTTGGGGTCCTAATCAAACCCTTGATCCGAATCGAACCTGACCTCTCTATCATAAATATCTTAAAAATCTTCATTCATGGGGATAGCTCCAAAAAAGGGCCTAATTTATTGATCTCCTGTCGATATCTCTAGAAATTGATCATTTTTCTTTCGGACCACCCCTTCTTCTTCAGTTGTTGTTTGAATGGCTTGTCCATCGAAATTCCTGTGTTGAATTTTTCTAGAATTTGGTAGAAAGTGAGCCACCGAGGCCATACAAATGGTATAGTGTCCAAGTCGACATAGGAGTCTTTGTTGCTCTCAGATGGATTTTTTCTTTCTTCCCAATATGGCCATGGCTCATGCTGAAAATATAGGTTCCATTCTAGATTATACTTCCATTTGTCATAGATAAGCTTGAGGCCAAGATAGGCCAATTTGTTGGTTAATATATGCTATTCTTCCCTCTTCACGAGTGTTACTTTTCTCTTTCCAATAGTGAGAGGGATTTCATGAAGCTTTTTACTTTTCTTCTTGGCACCATAGTCATAATCCATAATTGATAATTGCTGATATATTTCTAGGGCAAGTATCCTGGCTATTATAAATCTTGGAAATTGAAAAGTCTCTCCTATAAACCCATGGAATCTGATGAAATTAAAAACTAGCCCCATGAAGTAGTCAAGTGGAGTCACGTGTTTTCTCATCCACTCTAAATCCTTAGGAGGGAACCTTTGCAGAGGTTGTTGGGATAGATCCTAGAGAACTGGGTTAAGAAAATACTTGGAAAATGTATAATAATCACATGAGCTTAAGAGCACATGGTTCAACACCAAAACTAGTTTGAACAACTTTGATCTACTCCAAATGTTGAGTGGCAATCCCAAAAGACTAAAAAAATTAGGTTTTTGGTGAAAAATTAAATCTACCAAGAAAGAGGAATACTTAAACTTAAAAGAATGGTTGTACTCTTTCAATTTATCAAGCATCCTATTTGCAATCATCTTGGAAAATTTGTATCAAAATTTTCCTTTTTCCTTCTTGAGATTAAAGGCTAGACCCATTTGATATTTGTGATCTTCATCATCATGGTCCATGCCATATATGAAAGCCAACATTGAAAACAAATCTTGCAAGTCTAAATTGAATAGACTAAACACCAAAGGATATTTAGGCTCCTCATTATTAGGTCCTCAACTTGTATCATTTCTGTAGAATGCTAACTTATCTCTCCTTGAATTCTAGAATTTTTCCATGCTTCTTCATGAGAAAAGTTCAACCTCCATGTTATATGGAATACATAACATATCCATTATGGCCTCAATATTGATGGTGATTTTTATCTCTCCACCCTTGATGATCCCATTTTCTTTATCTAGGTTCTTAGAACAGATATCCACTAGCTCCAGACATGAATGCATGAAGGGAAACATATACTATGGTGGGCCAAAATGCCAAATTCTTACTCCAAGACTCTCAATATTTCTTTCCTACAACCTAGTGACTTTTCTATGGAAATATCCTTCTCACATACTCTTAGGATTAGTTGTTAAACAAGTGCAGGACAACCGAGAGGCGGGATGAATCAGTTGTCACAAAAATTCCTTCTGAAAAATCAACACTTATTAATCCCACAACCACACTATTCTATTATTAAGTTATAGCATGAAACACATATAATAGAAAGCAAATCAGCACAATGAACACTGGATTTTTATGTGGAAAACCCAATGAGGGAAAAACCATGGTGAGGGTTAACTCACAATAAAAGAGATTATAAATAGAATACAAAGGCTCCCTGCCAAGGGCTCACTGCCCAAAAGAGGACTCATTGTTCAAGTACAAAGGCTCACTACCTACAAAAAGGACTCCCTGTCCAAAAAGGAGGCTCACTGCCTATAGATACAAAAGAGAACAGAAGATCCACCAGAACAATTAATGCACATCCATAGGATTGTAGAAACCTTCAGCTCACTGCCTTCAACACACTAAAAAAATGCTATCACAACTCACACACACACTTTTTCTCTTATGATTTGTGGCTCACTTTCATCACTTTGCATCACCTATCATACAACTCTTCACAATTCAAATTTCTTTTACACCATTCTTAGCCTTATAATTTTTTTCAAGGTCAGCCACAATACATTATTTCATCAACTCAAAATAGGTTGGAAACTCAAAATTCCTATGGTGGAAAGGAATAAGAGTGGACCAATAATTTTTTTTTCAAGATAAAAAATAGTATCTCAAATCAATCACATGCTTCTTTTAATAAAATTTTAATCTTCGAATGAAGTGTAAACATCAGGTCGGCCATACCTAATGAAAACATAAAATAACATTGATGTACATGCTTCCCAACAAGAGGATGACACATGAACACCACAACATGCTTCCTTATGGATGAGAATACATCTTAGAATCTTCCAGATACATCCACAGCAAAACAACAAACTTCCGTCACCAAACAGCTTTCACTAGTCCATCCGGGTTGTGAAAACACACATTGAAATACTGAAACATGACTTTTGGATCACCAAAGTTCAAACTTCTTTGCCAAAGAATAGAAAAGACCTTCACAAGACATATCCTAGATCTGCAAGATCTGAAACAAACCATTAGAGAACTGTAAAATAGAAATATTTCTCCCACTCCATGAAAAAAAATCTCTGCCAAAATAGTTCACATACCAGTGAATGTAACTTTCACGTACCATCAATCCAGAATCTAAAACTCAAAAAATATTACCACGAGATCACCATTACCAATCCTTCAGATCCGTACAAGCATAGGATCAACACAGGAGAAATGCAGAGCACATACCAGAGAACATTCTGAACACTTCCATCACTCTGACTTCTTTTCTTTATTAATTTTCTCAAAAGCACTTGGAAACCTATCAAACCAACACTTTTGCAGCACTATAAAGATAGCTCTATGTACTCACAACATCTCAACAAAATCTCAGCTATACATGTACAATCTGCAACATACTGAATTGTGTTGACATCAATCACAATATTAATGACAACACCACCAAACTAGCTCATACTTGCAACAATCTCCCCCTTTGTCATTGATGGAAACACATGATGTGAAAAACCATCAAAGAAAAAAAAAATTGCACAATATCTTGGGAGAACACCTTCTCTTCTTCTGCAACTATTTTTCACATGATTTTCTCTCCCCCTTTGACATCAATGGAAAATATCAAAAACTCTGATTACTCCCCCTTAGGAGTACACTCATAGTGCAACAATGAAAACCTTTTCTACTCCCCCTATGGAGTAGACCTATCTATCAGTCAAGATAAATGAAGAATCTGTGAATTCATTGGAATGATGCAGCTTCATGTGCACCTAGTTAGGAGGGCCAATGACCCCCAATCTCTCCCTAAGATGCTCAAAAGTATCCTTCAAAAGAGCCTTAGTAAATATGTCTACAATTTGTTCCTTTGTTGTTACATACTCCAATCTGACTTCATTTTCCAACACTTTTTGTCTCAGGAAATGATACTTGATAGATATGTGCTTCATTCTTGAATGCATAACTAGGTTCTTCAAAATGTTTATTGCACTTGTGTTGTCATTGAAAATATAAATAGGCTCATCACACATTACTCCAATGTCTTTTAGTGTTTTCTTCATCCATAGAACCTATGTGCAACAGGATGCTGCAACAATATATTCTACCTCTATTATGGATAAAGAAACTGAGTCTTGCTTTTTGCTCAACTAAGAAACTAATCTTCCACCAAGAAATAAAGTACCACCACTGGTACTCTTCTGGTCATCTATACATTCGGACCAATCAACATTTGTATAAGCAAACAAGGTGAAATCATCACTCTTAGGATACCATAGTCCATAATCCGGTGTGCCTTTAAGATATCTAGGTATCCTTTTCATAACTATAAGATGTGCTTGTCTAGTATTTGCTTGGAATCTGGCAACTAAACACACTGCATGCATAATATCTGATATGGTAGTAGTAAGATACAACAGTCCGCTAATCATAGATCTATAATTGCTTTGATACCAATTGTTAAATAGGTGCAGGACAATTGAGAGGGGCGGTGAATCAGTTGTCACAAAAATTCAAACTTAAAACTCAACACTTATTAATTCCACAACCACACTATTTTGTTATTGAGTTATATCATGAAACATAGATAACAAAAAGTAAATCAATACAATGAACACTGGATTTTTACGTGGAAAATCCAATGAGGAAAAAACCACGCTGAGGGTTAACTCACAATATAAGAGATTATAAATATAATACAAAGGCTCACTACCCAAAAGTGGACTCATTGTCCAAGTACAAAGGCTCACTTCCTTCAAAAAGGACTCATTGTCCAATAGGGATGCTCACTACCTACAGATACAAAAGACAAAAAAAGATCCACCACAGTAATCAATGCACATTTGTAGGATTGCAGAAACCTTCATCTCATTTCCTTCAACAAACTAAAAAACTACTATGACAACTCACTCACACACACTTCTGCTCTTATGATTTGTGGCTCACTTTCATCACTTTGCATCACCTATCATACAACTCTTCACAATTCGACTTGATTTTATACCATTCTTAGCCTTAGAAAAAATTTCAAGGTTGGCCACAATACATTATTTTATAAATTCAAAATAGGTTGGAAACTCAAAATTCCCATGGTGGAAAGGAATAAGAGTGGACCAATAAAAAACATTTTTCAAGATCAAAAATAGTATCTTGAACCAATCACATGCTTATTTTAATTAAATTTTATTCTTTGAATGAAGTGTAAACACCAGTTCGGCCAAACCTAATGAAAACACAAAAGAACATTGATGTACATGCTTCCCAACAATAAGATGACATGATAACACCACAACACGCTTCCTTATGCATGATAATACCTCTCAAAATCTTCCAGATACATCCACAACAAAACAACAAACTTCCATCACCGAACACCTTTCACTAGTCCATCTGGACTGTGCAAACACACACTGAAATACTAAAACATGACTTTTGAATCACCAAACTTCAAACTTCTTTTCCAGAGAATAGAAAAGACCTTCATAAGACATATCCCAGATCTTCAAGATCTGAAACAAACCATTAGAGAACTACATAGTACAAATATTTCTCCCAATCCACAGAAAACCAACTATGCCAGAATAGTTCACATACCGGTGAACGTAACTTTCACGTACCATCAAACTAGAAGCTAAAACTAAAGAAATATTACCACGAGATCACCATTACCAATCCTTCAGATCCACATAGACATAGGATGAAAAAAGGAGAAATGCAGAGCATATACCAGAGCACATTCTGAACACTTCCATCACTCTAACTTCTTTTCTTTATTAATTTTCTCAAAAGCACTTGGAACCCCATCAAACCAACACTTTTGCAAGACTATAAAGATAGCTCCATGTACTCACAACATCTCAACAACATCTCAGCTATACATGTACAATTTCCAACATATTGAACTATCTTGACATCAACGACAACATTAATGACAACACCACCAAGCTAGCTCACACTTGCAACAATCTCCCTCTTTGTCATTGATTGAAACACATGATGTGAAAAACCATCAAAGACAAAAAAAAAATTGCAATATCCTAGGAGAACACCTTATCTTCTTCTGAAACTTTTTTTCACATGATTTTCTCTCCCCGTTTGACATCAATGGAAAAGATCAACAACTCTAATTACTCCCCCTTAGGATTACACTCATACTGCAATAATGAAAACCTTTTCTACTCCCCATACGGAGTAGACCCATATATCAGTCCAGATAAATGAAGAATCTATGAATTCACTAGACTGATGCACCTTCATGTGCACCTAGTTAGGAGGACCAATGACCCCCAATCTCTCCCTAAGATGCTCAAAAGTATCCTTTGGAAGAGACTTAGTAAATATGTCTACAATTTGTTCCTTTGTTGTTACATACTATAATCTGACTTCATTTTCTATCACTTTTTCTCTCAGAAAATGATACTTGATAGATTTTTTTAGCTCTGGAAAGAAAAATGATACTTGAAACATTAGTATGCAACTTTGGATTGAAGATATTATTAGTTAAATCCTTGACCACTTCTAGTCTGATGTGGGTTCTCAATGCTATGATTCTAGTATGAGGAAAAACCTATTCATTTGGAATTTGTGTGTTAGCATAGGAGATGTCTCCAAATATTTTGACATAACTTGCTGAGAGAGAGGGAGTTTAGTAACCCTACCTAAGGATGATGCTTTAGCAACCATTATCATATCTTTCAAAATAATTCTATGAAAAATTGCTTTTGTACTTAGATAAATTTCACATCTTCCAAGGGCTTACATAGAAATTTTTTTCTTTAAATTTTCACTAATGTGTTATAGAATAAATGCATGGTTGTTATTACTAGCCTCATGAGTGTTGGTAGCAAAGGAAATACATGCAAAATAAATGCTTGCATTCTTGGGGAGCATAACCTTTTCTATGGGAAGAGAATTAAGTACATTCCTTATGCAATTTTAGGAGAACGAAAACCTTGAGAAATGGGAGACATAATTGAAAAAGATGTGTGCATTAAATAAGTAGGAAGTGGCCCTTAAAATGGTCTTTTCATATTATGGAGCTGGTTGATGTTAATGATGGTGATGAAAACATGGTGATAAGCCATATATCAAATCATTAATATGAGCACCTACATTAAATTTTTAGAGCCTTGCAAAATCCTATACGTATGATTGCTCTTTACTTCTTACCATCAACTTGCATTTCCTATTGTTTTGATAGGTAAAATATTTTCCATTTATAAATTTTCTATCTCACTTTTGTAGAGAGCTATTCTCAAGAAAATATTGATTGTCTATGATATTTTATTTTTCATCCCGTAAAGCACGGGCACTTTGATCATGCTCTTGAGTTGAAAGAACTAGGTGGCCTTTGTAGGAGAGGTCACCAATGATAGAATTAAGAGGCTCTTGAAGACAAAGTGTGACTTGACTATCACTGCACTTAAGTGGGTGCTAGGGAGAGACTTTGTCATATATGAAAACTACTACTGCACCAATATGAATGTCATTTCTCAATTTAACTCTTCCCTAGTAGACATGAATGTCTTGAAGCTATGGATTGTGAAAGTTTGCAAGGCTATGTTCTGCAAAGAGTAGTTGATAGGCCTTGAGGAAGTCATTGTTGTATCACTCTTGAGACTTCGCATACCCTCTGCCATGAACCTCCACTAGCATGTGGACAATGCTGAGTTGGTACCTTGGCTTGCCTTACTCTCTTGTTTCCAGAAGATGACACTTGAGTAAAATCTCCAATGGGCAAGGCCCACTAGTTCTTTGTTTCTCCTCTTGAACAATGTTGAGATGACTTATGGTGTAGAATGGCTCTTTTCCTTTGAGCACTTGGTGTACAACCCTGGTGGAGTAGTGGTGAATGTTGATGACTAACCCATGGTCAGTCCCTATAGAGCCATGTGATGGATACCCTATGACTTGTAAGCCCTATAATTCAAAGAGATCATCATGTTTTTTTCTTTTTGTGGCCTAGAGGTTATAATTCATGCTACCCTATTTTGGCACCTTTGGCATTTGGCCATATCAATTTTGGGTGTTTAAAAAGAAGATTTGTGTAACTTCTACTCTAAGTTTATGAGCTCCCTCAAAAATAGGCCTCAACACCCAAAACTAGATGTAAATTTTGTCTTATAAATAAAATATAGATTTTTGTCATTTCTGTATTTGTTTTCTTCACAAAAAGTGTATTAACAAAAGTTTATACATATGGTAAATAAAGTGTAAATTTTTAGAAACTAAAAGCCTTTAATTAAATGGTTTCAAATGAACACCATTTACTAGTATCCCTAGAACATTCTCATTTAAATCCTTGAGCTCGTATGCATTATTGGAATTACATTTGGAAATACATAAGGGATCCCTCCAAAAAGAGTCAAATTTGGCATGTTGGCTTGGTTTAGCAGCCCGCTCATCAAATTTCAGGACTAGGCTCCCCTCCTTGAATCTTGGGATAGCCATTTGACTATGTGTTGGCACTTAATCATGGCATCAAATGCTTTCTCTCTTTTCTCTTGAAGGCTTAGTAGTTCAACTACCCTCACTTCCATTCTGCCACTCTCTTTGACCTCCAAAAATTTTAACAGTTGAAGCGCTGGAATCTCCATTGAGATGGGTAGGACCACCTCCTTCCCATATACCAACTCATAGGGAGAATCCTTTAGGATTTACTTCAAGGTTATGTGGTCCACCCATAAAGTTGCTCGTAGGTGCTTGTGCCATTCTTTTTGGTGCTCCAACTCAATGCTCTTTATTAGCCTAATTAGATTTTTATTGGTAGACTCTGCCAATCCATTCCTCTATAGATAATAATTTGAAAAAGTCTTTAGATAGACTCCATTCTTGAGAGCGAAATATGACATCCTAGACTCGATAAAGGCTCATGCATTGTTTGAGATGATGGTTTTTGGGGAACCAAATCTCGTTACAAATTCTTCAAGGAAGCTGATGATCTCAGCTTTGGTGAAATTTTTAAGAGGATCCACCTTCATCCATCTCATAAAATAATTGATGGAAATTAAGATCCACTTATGTTCTGAGCTAGAGACAAGATTGATCATCTCAATGAAATCCAAACCCCATTATGTGAAGGGTTCCTCCACCATGACCGGGTTTAAAGGAATAGTGAAGTTCTTCGACTTTCCAATATAAAATTGGCATTAAGAGCACTTTCTCGCTAGATCATGGGATTCCATAAATAGATTGGGCCAATAATACCTTACTCGCATGATTTTTAAAGTGCTGGTTTTGGAAAAGAAGTGTCCGCCATTTGAGGTACTGTGGAATTCACCCAAAATTCTTTCAGCTTGTACCTTTTCCACATAGTGGAGGAGGACTTTGTCAATTCCTTTCAAACAAAATCCCTTCAATAAGTACATACATGGCACCTTGGAGCCTATATTATCTCCTCTTGTTGGTTGGGATGTCAGGTGGGTCTCTGTCAGTCTGAGTGAATCTTATTCGATCAATGACCCAGGACTCATTTGAATCAAATTGGTTTCCGAAGACCTAATTAGTCTCCTCAATTCTTGCCTCAAGAATGTACTCTTGGGAAAGATACTCACACAAGCCTCTTCCTCTAACTAACTTTGTGGGTTGGATATCAACATTGTATTCTAGGATCTTGGTGATCCAATTATCCCTTTCCTTGGTAATCTCTCCCTTTGTGATATACTTCGTCACGCTGGGATGAGCAATGAGGACTGTAATCTTGTTGGCTAAAACTAGGTGTCAAAATTTCTTAAGGCTCTAGATTATCATGAAGGCCTAAGGTTCTCTACAAAATTGTACTTGGTTTCATACCCCTTTAAAGTCCTTGAATGGAAAGTAATGGGGTGTTCCTCGCTCCCCTCCTCTTTTTGTGCAAGCACAAAGGCTATGCTATGTTCTCCATTGTAGACATACAATACAAATTCTTTCAAAAAGTTTGGATTGGCCAACACTGGAGCAGTGGAAATGGCTACCTTGATTTCTTAAAGAAAAGTTTTCCTTCCCGAGTCCACTTGAAAGCTAAGCCTTTCTTCAACATTAGTGTAATAGGTCTTGTAATTCCTACAAAATCCAAGATGAATTTGCTAAAAAATTTGATCTTTCCTAAGAAATATTACAATCCCTTTTTGTTAACTAGTAGCGGTGGTTCTATTATAGCATTCACCCTCTTGGGGTTGATGGCTATCCCTTCCTTGGAGACCACAAAGCCAAGCAACTTGCCTTATGGCATGCTAAATACAATTTTCTTGGGATTTAAGAAAATACTGAACTATTGACACTTTTGAAAGACCTTTTCCAAGTGATCAAAATGGTCACCCTTATATTTTAAAAATATGGTCAAGTCATCTAGTTAGATAAGGATGATCTTGTTGATAAAATCCTTAAATGTGATGTCCATCACATGTTGAAAGGTGACACCTGCATTTGAGAGGCCGAAAGGAATCTTTGTGTATGTAAATGTTCCCTATTTAGTGGTGAACATCATTTTGTGCTGATATTCCTCATTTACATAGACCTAATTATAACTTGGAAAAGATTTTCAAGTAACAACATCTCTGATCCTGCCACAGTTTGTAAGATCTATTCTATCAAAGGTAGAGGGTAGTGATATTTTATAGAGGCCTTATTCAAGTTTCAAAAATTGATATAGAGTAGGGGGTTTAAAAATAAAAAATTACTCAAACAACTATTTACCAAAGCTTTACACCTCAAACAAAGTGATTTTCTTCACAAACCGCCCCTAGGCCTTATAGGACAACAAACTAGCTTTTTCCAAAATAATTTCCAAAGAAGACCCAAAATCCAAAATATAATCACCATTCCAAATACCCTTTTAGCTAATTGAAAACATACCAAATTTGCAGGGGAAGTTTTTTTGGAACATCAAGGTCAAAAATCTATTGCTACGCTTGAAACTAGGCCTAATTAGGCTTATTTCACTAGGCCATCACTAGGTTTTCACAACACAGAACTCAAACCCTCATACCACTAGCCTAGACATGTCAAAAATAGTCTGCCTCAACATTTCCAACCTCTTCAAACAAGTTCCCAAGATATTTTCTATAAACTCTAACTCTTATGCACATTCTATGCACAAAACATGAGGTTTTCAGCCTAGGGCATCACAAAATTTTCACTAACCTTCCTCCCCTACTCCTACAATATTTTGAACACAAAATATACCCTAACTAATTACATTCCACTAATTTTGAGGTCAATTCATTGGTGGAATGGAGAGGAATCCATGATTTTCTATCAAAACTAACCGAAATGAGGGTTTCAAACTATTTTCAGTAAAATTACTCTAACTTACCCAAATATTGATGAAATTAGATAAAATGAAGTGAAAAAGAACAAGAACTCAAATAACCATCAATTACAATCAAAATTTGATCACTTCTAGGCTGTATAGGACTGTACTAACTTTTGTAGTAGCAAAAACACAATTGAGAATGTAGAAAACAGAGTGAATCTTTATTGTTTTATCACCAAAACATCCCAGAAGATTTCCTTGACCAAAAGAAAGGTATATTTAACATGTAAAAACCATATCCAACCATTCCTAACTGAATTTTGAATCTCCAATGGTTCATCTTCCCACAAATGTAAAAATGCAAAGTTGCCTTGACAACTTTTTCCAACTTTTGCAACATTTACAAAATTTACTCACCAACCCACCTAACAACCTAAAATTGACTCAAACACACATAAAGACATAAAATATGGTCTTTAATATCTTATTACAAATAAAATCACTCAATCATGCCAAAAGACTAACATTTTGCAACTTTTCTATGAAGACCTAGGTGCTCTGCACCAAAAATCCATGCAAACTCAGATTTTGCCATTCTTCTTCCGGACAGGGACCAAATTAGACACCCAAGTGGAGTGCTTAATAAGGTATATGATCTTTGAATTGATTAAAATTCTGAGCTCTTGTGATATTAAGGCCTCCACCTTTGGGTTGACAAGCCTTTTCTTTTGTCAGATTGGCTTGGACCCTTTGACCAGGTAAATGGTGTGTTGAATTATGCTCAAATCATAACCTTTCAGATCATCATAGGTCCAGGCTATGACATCATATTTGGTACATAAGGATCTAAACCTTTCCTTATATTTCTATGGAATGTTCCTCTTGACTTTGAGCTTCCTACCATTTCTGACATAGAGGTCCTCATATTCTTCTGTGTGAGTTGAGAACCTCCATTTACTATTCCTTGCATCTTCGCAGTCAAATAGGTTCTCTAAAGTAATTAAGCCCCACAAAATCTTGTTGCTTTTGAGCTAGATTATTTTCTCCTTGTTGGCCTCTTTAGATCTTGGTTGCACTTGGTCAATGAATTCTCTTGACTATTGTAGGAACACAAAAATCTAGGCATTGTCTTCAAAGACCTGCCAATTTTGATAATTGTTGGGAATAGACGATCAAACAATGACTTGTATCTCATGTTGGTTTTTGGCTAACTCAAAGGCTAGTTCAAACTATGAGGTGATTGATGCCATTCTATCTGCGACCGTGTTCTGGGGCCTTGGAATGACCTGGATGTTGAAAGAATTAAAACCGTCGACCAGATCCCACACTCTATGGGAGTAGGACCACATTATTACATTCTTCATACCTTCCTATCCTCAAACTTGTTTTACCACTAGCTTCAAATCTCTAAATACTTGTATTCCTTCAATGCCCATTTGTTCCACTAGCATTAGGCCATGAACTAGCCCTCCATACTCCATTTTTTTGTTCATACATGGAAACTAAAAGTGGAATACTTTGAGGGTCGCCAACCTAGTGGGAGATACAAGATGGATGCCAGCTCTAAAGTTGGTTCTACATTTTGTACCGTCAAAGTGCAAAGTACATAAGCCATTATTAATAGAATCACATGGCTTCTTTTGTTCCTTCATTAGTTTTGGGAGGGCTTGATCTTCTTCAAAGATCACATATGTGCCTATTTTGGTGGCATGGTAATTATCGAAAGGATTAGAATCAATAAACTGGTTCAATAAGATATCAAGCTTCAATCACTCGTGGCATCTTCATCCTTCAAAATTTCAATATAATACATTTCTTTCTTGAAAATTGAGGTGTGCATAGCCTTGAAGCTCATTATTGCATCCTCTATGATGTGTCCAAGATGTAAAGTTTCAGATAGAATTTTCATTTTTTCTCCATGCTTAGTCCTTAATAGCAGGTGGGACGAGTCAAGAGCCAAGTATCCACCTATCTTTGTTGTGAAATATCTTGACATGCACATTCTGAAAACACAGGGAATGCTGATTATGACCACATCCTGGGTGACTATTTGGATTGGGTAGGAATACAAGTTCAAAGGGAGATTTTTAATGTGACCTATGGCTGAAACCTTCTTTCTATCCAATTGCATAATTTATTTTTCTAGGGGTTCGTATTTTAGGTTCAGGCCGTCAACTACTAGCTTGGACATAATAATAGTACTAGCCCTTGAATCTATCATACTGTTGTATAATAATCTATCCCCTATTATAAGAGTTAAGAAGAAAGGGGCATATTTTGGCTTACATACCTCTTTCTCATTTTTTGGTCTCCCGCATTCATATATGTTATGACCCTCGAAGATTAAGGGTTTGATCTAGTCCTTTTTCCTTTATCTTGGTTGTGTGGCAGGACTGGATCCAATGACAAAGCTTTCTCTTCTTACTCAAGGCATCCCATAGTAAAGTATTCTACTATGGGATGGAAAAAACATCCCATAACGACATATTGGTGGGATCCTTCTTCAATTTCTCCACAATATTGAGCACTCCAATTGGTGGCACCTTTGGTTTGAATGGGAGTGTCTCCCTTGCTTTAGGAAAAGACTGGTCCATCGCAAGCAAACTAAGAACCTTATCATCGACTTATAGTTATAATTGTGGTATTTGTGGTTGAGGCCCTTATGGTTGTTGGGCTAGTAGCACCTATGGTATGTATGGCACATACTCCTCAATAAATTGGGTGTTATATTCTACTGCACCTACAGTGCCCTTGTCAGAAATTCATTTGTTAATATTTAATCTTCTCCCTACATCCAAGAAAAAAAGAACTTGGTCAGGGGAGATATTTGCTTCTTTCTTCAAAGACATCCCTTGCATCTTAGCACTAAATCTAGCATTTTCAATCCTGGGGGACTGATAACTTTCAGTGTCTAGAGGAATGCTTAGACTTCTTTGTTCTACCAGCTTCCATTGAATATTTCATCTTAGAAATTTTTAGGGCATGTGGGCATCATTGCACGAAAAACACCATGCATTTACATCTTCCACAAGGTTATTCTAGTCTGGGACTAAGTCCCTGCTTGTGTTGGACTTGACTATTTGTAATGGAGTGGTTATAGGGACTACTTGGGCCAATGCCTATGGCTTATTGCCTCCTCTCAGGTCTAGTCTGGGACTAAGTCCCTGCTTGTGCTGGACTTGACTGTTTGTAATGTAGTGGTTATAGGGACTACTTGGGCCAATGCCTATGGCCTATTGCCTCCTCTTAGGGCTCCCTAATATGTATTATGCTTAAAGGGTGATATCCCTCCTCGATAACTTTATGGGGGGGGATTTTGAGGTGTGACCTACTGGCACCTTATAATAACAAGGTAATTCACAAAAGTCCTCGTTAAATTTTTTATGTCATTAACATCTGTGACCAATGAAGAAGATCCTAATGTGCTTGGATGTGCATTCAGATACACATACATTGAAGGTGGTGGTGTAACTAATGTGCTAGGTAGTGAAGCAGACATACTGGGGGCTACTTCCTCTTGTGTTGCACTAGATATTTCAACAAATATTGGTCTTGGCAGTTGTGGCGGAAGCTTCCTGACATCAATTAAACTATTCTTCACTCTTACTACTAGATCATATTCATCAGGAAGAATATTTCCTTCGAGAAATTTTACCATAACTGTGATGTTTGAATTGAAAGCTTTTAGGTAGAACATGAATGCCATAACCACTATATGTTTGGTCATTGTGGGGATCCTTTTCCAAGTTTTATGGAACTTGATATTGAAATTTGTCATAGCCTCCAACAGAGCTTGCTTGATCATTATCAACTGTTGCAACAAGGATAAGTGATCTCCTTTCTTTGAAAAGTGCTTGTATATCTTTTCTTTGAGTTCATCCCAAGAGTTGATGAAATTGGGAGCTAGGTATCTATACCCATCTTGAGCCTTCCCCTTAAAAGATGCAACTAATAATATAAGGGAGATATTTTTCTCCATGATGTTGTGAACTCTTCAAAAATTCAAAATGTCTTGGAGTTGTTTGGAAGATTTTTTTAAATCCTCCTCGATAAACTTTAGGATTTCCTTGAGTGCATTAGCAAGGATAGTAGGCCACACATCTAGAGGAGAGGGAGGAACTATCAAACTACCACTATCGTAGGTCACAAAGTTTGTTAGAGCTCCTTGGAGAGCCATTGGGAATAGACCTCTATGGATCTAATAAACAAATATTCTAATTTGGAAAGTTTGGCTACTTGGAGGGGTAGATAGGGCTCTAGAATCTAGACTAGAAATCTTGACTCTAGTGCTTCTGATGGGTGATATAGAACCTATGACTCATCTCCTCTGAGGAAAAAAAGAAGGAAATTGAGAATATTGGAATTTATCTCTAGAAGATGCATTGGTTTTGACCTTAGGCATGAGTTTAGCAGCCTCTCCTACTGATTTGATTCAAATTCCTCTTTAAGGCTAGGTATCAGATGTTGTGAAAGATTTTGGTACCATCGAGCATGCTAGAAAAAGAATTGTTGATCATGAAAGCTTGTGCTTCTTCAAAAAAACTTATAGGAAATTAAGTGAATGAGGGACCTTCTTGCACTTCATTGAATAGACTTTAAGATTTTTAAAGAAGAAGTCGAATCTTCCTTGGTGTTTGGGGGAAAGGGAGAAGGAAATTCATAAAGGAAACTTAACTGTGACGATGCACCAAAGCTTTTACAACATTTCAAAAACTCTAACAAGTTCTTATTTTGATAAAGTGAACACATAATACCATAGAACCTTCATTGTTGGAAGGAGAATGAGAAAAAAAGGCCTATGTGGGAATATAGTACTCATTCAAATCCTCCCATGAGAAGCACCCATTAAGGTTCAAATAGAAATAGGGAACCTAAATTCGAGGAAGACACTTTGGATCCTTACAGAGCTATTATACTTGACAACATAATATTAAAAATAACAAAAAATAAATAGGAAAATGAAAGAGTATCATAACATGATGCAATTTCTAAAAGTTTAGGCTAGAAGATCATAAAATCTAGTAATTGAAAATCAATTATCAATACTTGTATGTGGAAATAATGGGACACAAAGCATTCAATGTGCATGAAATAGAGAATAAAATGTAAAACAAAGGCTAGATGTGCACAATATAATACAAATTTTCTTCTTCTATTACTTGATATTGTAGAATAAGAAAAATGCTAAGGTCAAATAATAAATCCGAATAATTTCCTTGACATTGATTACAAAGAGCGATCAAAGCTCTGTAAAAAATCCTCTACACCCTGTTCTACTACTACTACTAGTTCTACTGATCTACTACTAATATCATGAGAGGATATCAAGGATTTCCTTTTATAAGAAAAGGGAAGCATGCAACCACCGAGCACTCTTTTCTGCCAAAGATAATGCCATAATAGTTTTCATCACCAGAAATCCTCAAAATTTGATTGAAAATAAGATCCGATATGACAATAAAAATTGAGCTACTTCGATAATGGAAATGGGTGTAACAAATAGATGAAATAGACCTTATAGGAGCTTCATGTAGGCCTCTCTATCAGAAGGAAGATATAGGTTGTAAATGCTCGATTAAAGTTGGTATAATCTCCTATAGGTAATAATGGCATCATAAAAAAGGATGTTGACCCATGAAGCTATGAAGGAAAAAAATTCCTTCCCACCTGACAACATCCATGAAGGTATTGCTCTGATGGTGAAAAAATCCGCATAATAAAAGATGGGAGATGTGGCACATTGACGAGCATTTTTTAAAAATTGGGGGAGCGGCTTGTGGAAAATCCCCATGGGGCAGCCATGTGTCGTGCTTCGAGTTTGAAAGGTAGGTGATATTTGAAAAGGTAGCACAGTCACTATGTGGTGCCATTGTGCACCTTTTCACCAAAATCAACCCGCAACCTCCAAAAAGATGCATTAAGACAACATGTGGCAATGTGAAAACAAAAACCAAAAGGATAGAAATCATCAGGTCCAAAAACACAAAGCGAATAGAAATAACCAATACTAAGAGAAAAAATGCTCCGCAACCACAACAACATGAAACCCCTATGGACATTGTTATTAGGCCCCATACTATGATTAACTTGGATGATGATGATGAGATTGTTAAGATTGATGAGGAAGTGCATAATGCGCTGAATTTGTTATTTTCCTCTTCCATGAGCTTAGACGATAAAAACCGTGATGATTCTCCTAACAAGAGTGATTCATCACGTGTTGAAATTGGTTATTTTACTAATACAACACTCATTTTTACCCCTTTGGCTATTTATCCACCTTCCATATATGATGAAAAATATTGGGATGTGAATGACTTGCTTTAGGTTGAAACTCATGTGTCATACCATCTTTATATCTTTCCATGTTGTATGTGATTGCATGTGCATAATGTGATCCCCCATACTGTGCTACTTGGTGTGTCTTTATGTTTGTAAGCCTACTTTGGATAACCCTTGTCACTCTATTGGTGCAAGGATACAAAGGAAGTGAATATTTTGTGACATTCTTCTATTTTTATCTACATTCTTCTATATGTTGTAATAATTGTCTTTTCATTTTTTTGTGTTTTCCTTTTGGGGACAATGCAAAGCATTGAGACATTTAGGTCTCCTCCACACTGACCAAAAAGGATTGTTTGTCTTCTCTCTCTCTCTCTCTATGTGACATTCCTCCTTTGTGCTTGTTGTTCTATGAGTATTTGGGAAATGATGATGGTTCCAAACTCTATTATATCACTATAGTGAAGAGATACATTGACCCAAAATTTGTGGATCCCTTATGTGTTATCTTAGGATCGTGTATGGGTGTTAGCCTCCTTTCCATGAAATAAATCTATTTGGAAACATATGTTTGGCATAGGGCTTTCCAAATAATCTCTCATGTATTTTCATTTATCATTCTCTACTTTAAAGTGATTGCTAACAAAATGGTGTTTAGCAATTTCTTTAAATTGGGGGGCATTATGCCTCCTACTCATTGCTTGCATAATGACATGACCTTGTTCAAGGTGTGGTCTTCTTATTTCATGTGATGTGTCTTCTTGGTGGTGAAATTTGGTTTTATGTCCTTCAAGAGTGTGACCTTTCTTAGCATATGACATTCCTCTTAGTGATAATGATATGGCTTGCATTCCCTAAGGTGCAAATATTTTATCCCTTGACTATTCCTCTCTTGATGGTGATATCAAGTGTCATGTTCCCTAAAGTGAGAACTTTCATGAACTAAGAAAATCCCCTTTGAATATCCTAAAATAATTCTTGGACACCAAGTATACTACAAATTTCTTGCTAGTGGTGCCTTGTCGAAGCCTATGACCATTTAGTGTGGCACCTTATCAAATTTATCAGGGAGTATAACTTTTGGTATGGGTGACATACATGAGCTTGTAGACCTAGATGAATTTCCCATCTACCACCTTTTTTATGGGTACACACCTAGTGTATATCAGACTACACTAGACCATTGTGTGTTTCTCATATGGCCTTGAGGCTTACCTAGTTTATATCAGACTACACTAGCCTTTGTATCTTGTCTCGCTACTACATACATGTGTCGCTTTGTGCTTTTATTGGTTTTTCATGTGATCTTAAATCCTGGGGGCTTGATCATCCTCCTTGATCCTTGTCATCTCATCTTTCCAAAAATTATACAATTAGACCTCTCTTGACTTATTTTTCTACTTTAGTGTGAGATTGAGCATGGGATCACACTCTCACTAAAGTGGGGGCTAAATGTAGTGTAGAAAATTGTACACCTTTACAATTTCACACTATGTTTGCATCCCCTTAATTAATTGGAATTAGTAAGCTTCTAATTGAACCAATTATGCATTCCAAAGCCTTATTATTCCCATTTTCTGAAAGGGAAATCTATATCAAACAAATTATAACATTAATTAAAATACCTTGGAAATTGTGTATCCTAGATTTAGGTCCTAGGACCCATACACCCAAGGGAAAGTGGGTCCCATTTAAGTGTCAGGAACCAACTTGTAATATGTTTTTGGCAGCCTTTTAATGATTCAAATTCAAGTTTCAAATGTCGGCTTGTGGAATCTATTTTTTTGGAAATTAGATAAACACCTATAAATACATAGTTATTTTATCAATTCAAATCTAAGTTGCATAATCAAGATATCGTGTGACCAAATATTATTGTCAAGAGAATTGAAGATCAGATTTATCAATCATCTACAATAGTAATCAAGATCATATCATCATGTCAAAGTTCATGTGTGTTCATGCCATGTTTTGGAGCTAACATTGTGATGTAGGTTTCAAGAATTCAAGCATCAAATCAAGTAATCAATCAATCCAATTCATGCAAGATATAAGCCTTAGAGAGATGTGTTAGAATTTAGTCCTCTAAGGTCAACCATTAAGGGTTTGGTGAGTTTTGAAATAGAATTTTTCTTCCATCAATTACTTCTATTTATCATTGTTTTAGCATTAAGGTTTAATTACCAAACTAGGGTTTGACTAAGGAAAACCCTTATTCACCCAAAAATAAGCATTTTTCTTTCATCTTCATATGTGAAGATTTACAGGTGAAGAAGGACTAAAGATTGATCAAAAGAGAAATTTTGCAAAGTTGTCTAAGTTGTCATCATTGTTGTCAAGCCACAAAAATTCACCTATAGATTTTATTTTGAGCTTTTCAATAGTCAAACCTGGAGAAATCAAAATCTTAGATCAAGGATCTAAGGATTGTAAAATAAAAGTTTGGACCCTTATAATAGAATCCATTTTCCCCAGGGAAAATTAGTCCTTCTACAGAGCTCAGAACTTTCTTTTTAGGCCAAGTGCACATCACTTTTCCTTTCTTAGATCTACCTACAAATTACCGTTTCCATTTCTTCTATCATAATATTATGCATTTCAAGTGTTAGGTCATACAATTGAGTTTTTTAAAGAATTTAAATTTATGCCCCAAAATATCCAATCATTCATTTCTATCATAAGAAAACACTTCCTAATAGGGTTGACTCACCTCAAGGTTGAAAGTCAATCCTATCCTTGGGAGATCTATTTTTCTAATGAAATTGGGAAAAGTGTAAGTATGTTAGATCATTCCATCACATATCAAACCCCCTATATTCACACAAAATTCCACATTTTTCTTTATTTCACCATCATATATTCTGGCTCAACTATTTTCTCTTAACCCTTAATTCCATATCCCCATTACCAATTTCATAATAAACTTAGCCTCCTACATTTGGTCTCTCTCCATTCTCCCCATCAACAATGATGAATGATTCCCTTCTACCACTTAGATAAATTTTCAATCTAGATAAACATACGGTGACATTTCCATATGTGGCACCTCTTAGTTCCCTACTTATAAATGGTTTTACCATATTCTCTATTAGAGTTACATGAAAAATGACAATGTCCAAGTAGGTATATGAGGCTAATATGGAGATTTAAAAATAAATGGATGATAGAGTGACCATATCAAACTAATTGTACTCCATACTGTTCCTACTTAGTAATCTCTAATTATTTCACACATGAATCCAAACATGGAAAACACACAAGGATTGATGAAACAAGAATATTTCTTAGTTCATGTAGTTGGAATTAATTTTGTGCAGGCTCAATTGGAGGATGTGGTATAATTAATAGAAGAAAAAAATAATTTAGCCACTACATAACTCATCAAGGTGAACAATAAATTGGAGAGGAGGGAGGATGGAATAGTCAATACAAAGAATATACTTAAACACCTCTAGGGCCAAGTAAGAGAACAATACTAAGAGTTGTAGAATCTAAACTAAGAGCTCTAAGTTTCAACTAAAGGTAGAGTAGCTTTAGGCAAATAAGGAGAAATCTGCAAAATCATAGATAAAAATTTAAAAGTTGAACCTCACTCACTAAGGCTACCAATAATCAATATAGAAGGTTGAAGATACAAATTAGGGGATAATAAATGAGAAAATTCTACATAAGAAAATGACTAAATCACTAGACTCAAATAAAGTGTTGAATGAAGCATGTTTGTCTATAGAACAATAAATAAAATAGTTGTAGATATAATTGTAAAATGATCATCAATTAGTGGGTGTTGTGACCTTAATTCAAGGAATACATATACATCATTTTGGGAAAGGATTTCATAGATGGACATAGAGCTTAGCTCCATATTGAAATTTATAATTTTTTCACAGACTCTTAGTACAAATGTAAAATTCAAAGTGGAAAAAATCCTAGCCTCTCTCTATCGAAAGGTCACATAGGGTTAGAGTTTTGTATAAAAATTATATGGTCTACTAGATGAGAATATTATCACAACTAGGATTGATAATATAAGAACTATATCTACAAGGGTAAATGAGAATTTAAGTAAAGTAAAATCCTCCCAAAAGTGCAAGGCTCAATTAGCTCCTTTGGAATTGGATTTCCAAGGAATGAAGGGATATATTGTATCTCTAATATAGTAGGGTCTTCCCTCCCTATTTGGTAATGATAATGATGCAGGAGCATCCTAGGAAAATGTGCAATCCCGCATCAACCAAAAGATGGTGTTTCAGTTTTGTTCGAGGTATTGGTGTTCCAAATTGATCAGTCCAATGAATCCTATAGACTAGCCACTAATAATGATCAGACTCAATGGTGGATTTGGCCAACTGATAAGATTCATTCAAAGACTAAAATCTCCTACACTTCTAGCTTTGCAGGACCAAGGTGGGTCAGCCTATACAATGCCTAAAAACTTAATTCACTCATACATAGACATTTGTTTTTATAGTAGATAATTCCCAATTCAAATATACCAAGGAAAACATTGACAACCTCAAATTTGGCTATATTTATGGTGTCTCAACAATCACTCAACAATTGGGAAGCATAATTTAACATTACACCTCAACCAAACAAGAGGGATTTAAAATGATTTTGAATTTAAACTTGTTTATGAGATGCATTAAGCTAAATAATAGATTAGTGCCTAATTCTGGGCCATGGAGTCAAATGTATAAAGAGAATTTCATCAACAAATGGATTTCAACCAATGGATTCACAACTATTAATGCCTTACACCAATAGATCCACTCCTGTTGTCAATCAAATTCTTCTTACCAGATCCATCCTGCACACTTAAAATCACTGTTATCTGGTCAAAGTAATTTAACTACTTCCTTGAAATAGAACCATGAACACATAACACAATCTTAGGAAATTGAGATGACAACCTCAAACATACTTTGTATTATTGAATTCATATGACTAAAATGTACAAAGTTGGAGATAACTTGATAACATTTATGAATTGCTTGCACAAATTGGCTGATATTTACTCATGAAATCAACAATTAAAGCTTACAGACTTAGCTCATAACTCAGATTCAACATTTCTCTATCTACCCAACCCAAACAAAAATTCAAAACCCTTTATAATGAGAGAAGAATGAGAAGATATAGAAGAAAGGAAAGCTCTAGAAGTTAATCTATTGAAGACACTTGGAAACTTCTTTCCCGTTGATTAGCAAAACAGAAAAACCTCTTTCTTCTCTCTGCAACAAACTTTTCCTTTTCTCTTGCCTTTGTTCACCTATGCAGCATAAAAATTACTCCACCATGAAAAATCTCTTCATTCCATTCACCCAACAACTGAAAAATAATCTCTGCCCTCCGTGGAAGTCAGCAACATTTTACCCTTGTAATATGAAAATACTTGTTTTCTCGTGAAAATTATTCACATTGCCTTTGCTTGGTTGCACTTTGTACCTTTAGTAAAATAAAGTATTTTGCGTAGTGAATACTTATTCACTTTATACAATAAATCCTCGTGCACTTAAAATATTATCCATTTTATTTCCAACATTAAAATATTTCATTTAAAATGAATAAATTATAAATGTAATACTATAATACTATTGGGCCACTTAAATTATTCATTTGTGCCCCTTTCATATTTCACTTTCACATTTGAAGGCATCTTCATAATTTCAACTTACCCGTGCCATTATTTAAAATCTACCCCCATGCCAAATCAATAGATGCAATGAATCCTAAAGAGTAGCCACTCTCTCATATTCAGACTCAGAGATTGGATTTGGCCAATGAACAAGATTCAGTTAGAGACTAAAATCTCCTACACTTCTGGCTCTGTTAAACCAGGGAGGGTAATCCCAATCAGTATATTTATAGGTACTTGTGTGCTAAAGTACCAAAAACACTATAAACAGATGTTTCTCCTTCAAATTTTTGAATGAAACGGTACCCTAAAGGTTTAGTTGACCTTCATAGTAGTGTTTAATTCAAACATGAGAATGTAGAGTATTAAATTCTACACACAAACAAATTGGGACTAACAAGTAATTTTGATTTAAAATTTGTAGTTTCTCACAATTAGCTTCAGGAAACTACAACATTAAGAGACCAATGCTATAGCCCAGGGTGGAGTCATCTAAACCATGTAATTCAAAACCTAACACAACATTCAATCTATCATAATCATATATACCAGATGATGCATTACACCATTGATATTAGCAACTAAACTAGCTATACTTAGCAATCCTAGCACATTGTTGCATAAACCTCCATTCGTGTTACTACAAATTAACTCATTCTTTGTATGAAAGTAATAACATCAAAAAAACATACAGGGAAAGACAAGAAGTTGAATAATAACAATCTTTGATCACTCATATTCAGAATTTATGCAAAGTGAACAATGGAGACAACTAGTTCAGAATAATATGTCATTTACATTCAACTATGACTATGTTGTAATTAATTTCTTCATTCCAAAACTCATACTACTTCAGAAACCTGAAAACTAGCAATATACATTAAACTGGACTATTACAAAAAATGTTCCCTTGAAAATCACAAATGCATAACCCGCTTTTCTAAAATAGAAAATCTGCACTTAAGGAGAGTGCAAAACCTTAAAATGGAGATCAGAAGAAGACACCTCGCATATTCAAGTTCATTGATCTGCAACTGTCTTTACTTGTTGAAGACTCTTCAATCTGCTCTTGCATTCCCACATCATAATTTATCTGTAACAAAAAATATTCCCCTTTGTGAAGGCTCATCATTCTCTTTGTATTTGCTGTAGAAGATATCCATTTATGTAAGAAATAAAAATCCTTCCGTGAAATATTTTCACTCTTCATTTCACTGGGCAGCAAATATTCTTCTACCCCATAGAAAATTTTTACCCTGATGCTATTATTTTCCTGTGCACTCTCAACAATATTATTTTCCACCTTACAAACACTTTGTCAAATATTAATATTTGACACTGAAACTTCAGCTCCACCAACTCTTCACTCCCACACTTATTGCTCACCATTGCTCATCTCTAATGTATATGGAAAAGGTGAAAACTATGAGCGATTTTCGTGAGCTTTCTATTTATCCTCCAATAAAGAAAACCATTATTCTAATTATATTATGAAGGTTTTTATTTACTTAGGTAATAAAATTTCATTTTCACTTTTATTTCACCTTCTATAATTACCTCCCACCATTTGAATTTTTTACCATCAAGCACTTATCCACGGGCCCACCATTTTATTTTCTCTTGCATTCTTATTGCACATCTTTGATCTAAAGTGAAAAGCTAATACTTATTAGCGATGCACGATAAGAATAAAGCAACTTCCCTCATCATGAATACATCATGGAAACATGGTTTGAGAACAACGATGAGCAAAGTCATCACTCCATCGCAGATGCACTAGGAAGATGAATAAAAAATCAGCGATGGGAAAAATCTCTCTTCTCCACTCGAATCCTTCTTTTTCCAAGTTTAGCAGCTTCTTTATGAAATTTATGGGCAATAAGAAAATGTTTGCAGTAGTCAAAATGCAACTCAATCTTCCTCCATTGAAGCCGTTTGTACTCAATGCTTGCCACAATTCTGATTTACAGTGCATTCAAGTCACATATAATAATAATAGTGTTTTAGCACCAAAATAGGGCTTCCCAAACAATTTTGATGCATTTTCATGGTGGCTTAAACTGCCCATGTGCAAAGAAAGTATATGTTTGATTCAACCATACACAACATTTGATCCCAGATGTTTCTTGCAACAAATTCTTGTTCCTGTGTAGAAATTTCCTTTGCATTATCAAATTGTGCAACACCCACGGGACCACAGACATCTTAGGCTTCCATCGCATATCTCTGATGCAATGTGGAACATGCTAAACCAAATAGCGATGCCCAAGAAGATACCACCATCTCTCATTGTGAATGCAGAGAGGAGAATGATAATGAAAAAAGCAACGGGCGATGGAGTTTTGTTGTGAAGCTGTGCTGCTGTCTGTGACTTTGACCAATAGAAAGAAAGAATTAAACTTGCTTTTCTTTATAAACATTTGAAATGTACTTAATAATTTCCCTAAATTCCTCTTTGCATTTTCCCAATATTTAAAATATTCAACACATTTTAAATATGAACATTTGAAACATTATTAAAAATTGTGACTTTTAATTACGCCTATGACCCATTTGGAAAAATTCATTGCACACAAATGGTGACCCTTGGAGTTGAGATTTTTGTGTGCAGCCATAATCAATTATTTAGAGAAAACCCATTTCCTCAAACTTCACCCAACCATCAAGACTCAGGTACCTCCTTTGTAAATTGGCCCCTAGGACATGTTCGACACATAAGAAATGCATTAAAATAACAAATCATATGACCTCTATTTTTGATGAAAATGGAGCTATAGATATTTTAGACCAAAACAAGAAATGGGTTGTCCTTATATTTTTAAAATTTGACACTTTTCAGGACACCATTTTTGGCCATGTCGCGATAAAAAAAAAAATCAAATAACCCATCAAAACTTATCATGGAGACGTGAAATTGAATAGGTGTCTAAAAATTTGACCCAATAATGCAATGAAAAATATTTTTTGGCAAAAGAGATCCCGAGGTGAAAGTTATTCAATGTCAAAGTTGCTCAGTCGACCATTTCTGCAACTGCACTTGTTCAGAACCAATCAGGGCTCTCAAAGTCACCACTTTGAAAAAAAATCAAAACAACTTCTGGGAGGCTGCCACTGGAAACATAAGCTCATTTAGGTGCACTAAGCACATGTACAATAGGTATTTGATTCAATCATTATTCTTCATGAGATATTAGGGATCAAAGTTGACCACCTTGAAATACTGTCAAAAATGCAGATGTAAAACCGAACAAACTGCATTTGCTTTTGATCTCAAAAAAATAGAAAATCTGATCCTGAGACTCTAAAATCAGATAGGGGAGTACATGAATGTAGGGAGAATGGAGAGCAACAATTCATTTTTCATGAAAATCACCTAGTTGCAAAATACAAGCTCATACAGGTCACTTCGCAGAACTGAGAATTCACAAACATAAAAGTGTCAAAACCCTCCAGCTTCGCTTTTCAAAAAATTATCAAAACTCATAATGGGAAGTTGAAAACTGACATGC
Source organism: Sequoia sempervirens (assembly GCA_007258455.2). NCBI lineage: Eukaryota > Viridiplantae > Streptophyta > Pinopsida > Cupressales > Cupressaceae > Sequoia > Sequoia sempervirens. The sequence goes on along the minus strand of VDFB02342602.1, from coordinate 6,551 downwards.
ACATTCACATATGTCACATGAGTGTGTCCACAAATGGGTTTTGCATGAAAATCAACTAGCTTTGAATGGTGACCCTCCAAAGTAGGTCACTTGGGAAGATTTTGCAGGTGCACTTCTGAGTGTGCAAAGGAAATTTTTTCAATATGGGCACTTCAAATTTGCAATAATTTGAAGGTACCATCACTTTTACTTTTCATTTTTATTACCCAACACATAATATTTAAATGTTTCATTTAAAACATTTGCTCATAAGTATTTTAATTTCACTTTACAAAAGTGAAAGGATTTAAAATTTATCGGGCAAAAAGACTTCACCTGTGCTTATAATTCACCATTTCACTTTCATCCTTTAAAATACTTTACCATTTAAATGCTAGCATTTAAATGTTGCATGGGGCATATTCAATTCACCTTGCACTTTAATATTTTTCCTTTTAAATAAAATGAAGGCCCTTTTATCCTCATTGGGTAAAATACTTTATCCATTCCCCATGCTTACATTTTACCATACATTTAAAACTTGCTTTTAAATGTTTTAAGAGTTTCAAAACTCATTGAGCAACCTTCATACTTAAATTTTTAATGCAAAAGCCTTTGATTTTTTCCTCAGGCCCACACCCACACTTGTGCTTCTTAAATCCAGCCTTGTTTTATTGGGCAATGTTTCCATTTTAAATGTTTTTCTTTTGTCAAACAACCAATGAAGGCTTTTACCTAGCATTTAAATATTCAGAAGCTCTCCTAGCATGCGGAAACATCTCAACAACCACACAAGAATTAAAGAGTGAGTAGCTTCAACCCGTGAGATGGCGAGGTACAGACATGATTTAGCTTTCCATTTCATGGATCGATGATCTGATGCCTGGCGTGTTTACCCTAAATATCCTTTGTTGTTTGCTCATTCAGATGAATTTCTCACTATCATGGTGACCATGCTCTACAGCTTCAATTATTTGCAACCTCAATGCAAATCCTCATGTAAAATGAAAATATGCTCGATCTATCATCAGGCAAAAATGTTCCTAGCACATTTTTCATGAACTGACACCAAAATTCCTTTTGCATTGTTGATGCAAACTCATTTATCAATCACAATGGCTTCCATCATTCATGGGTTCCCTATTGAATACTTTGGTTTCTTTTTCAACTTACTGAATGGTGCCCTCCATAAAGGGTTCGAGCCTTTGAACATGCACAAAGAAATCCACCCAAAATCCTCAATTATTCATGCTTTGATGGCGATCATACCCTGTGTGTCTATTCTATTGCATATCACTCTCTAACAAATGCATTTATGCTTCCTGCACCTTAATGGATGCTTAGAGCCTTGTCATAAAGCTTCAGATCAAGCCACATTTCTTTGAGTCATATTGTTAAGCAGGCTATGTGCCTTGCCTTACATTATTGAATTGACCTCTTCTGTGCTTTGATAAATGTGAATGACACTCCCAAGTGTGCCACCCTCCTTCACTAGTTCGAGCCTCTTTGATAGTTTTTGAGGCCTTTTCAACAAATCCATTTTGTGCATAGATGCTAGGTGCAACATTTACTGTCCTCCCCAACTGCATTTTCTTGAAAGTTTCAAAAGTATTTTCAATAAATGATACACATCTCATTTAATCAATCTCCTTATTTCAATCAACAATTCCCTATGTTATGTTAACTCGCCCTCTCACTTGGTTTGATGGCACCCCAACTTTTAGTTCCTTCCTCTACTTGTTAAATGACACCCTCTTTAGCATTACACCTGCCCTGATTCATTTGCTTGAAAATATCTAAAACCTTTTCAACAAGTCCACTTTGTGTGTGGGCTATAATAATGGCATTCCATGTTCATAATCATATTACTCTTAGCACTTGCAGTATTAACATATTCTTATCAGTGTAAATGCCTCAAATGTTTGGCCTTCTGAACATGTGTAACCCCATATTATTTGCATCCAACCTTTATCTACAAAGAGATGCAAGACAATTCCCATTTCCCAATGGAAAATCAACCTAGGATCATTTGGATCGGCCTTAAATGTAAACTTTAAGGAAGTTATGGGTTTCATATTCCATGTCGCCATTTTTAGCGTGCTCACAATGAGTTCTATCTTCTTCCCATTACCATAATGACTTACTTGATGTAGCCTTGAATGTCTCTTTTTCTTGGCACCAGTCAATATCTTTAGCTTCATGCTTCCTAGCCCTTGTAGCATTTGAAATATTCTCATCCACATTAAGTCACTTCCCCTCATTTACTAAGCATTTGGTGCTTTTGATGAGTTTCCTTCCACCCTAAAAGTATTCCATATTAGTTATAGGCTTGCAAATTCAAGAAACCTGACCATATTGGCATGATAAGGATTTCCCTTTTTAGTATCATGTGAATGTTCAAATAACCCAACAAGAATGAATAGTGCAGTGACTTTATTCCATGGTGAATAATACTATCCTCATGCATTCATTATTTCTCATTATCTAATCCTCTGAGAGTGAGCCTATACTATCCACACACGAAAATGTTCTTGCCTCATTATTGATAGAGTTATAATTAGGAAAAATCTGATGCATAACTTTAGTAGTTTCCTTGAGCATGTGATGCACTCATAACTTTATGACTGTGCAGAGCATGTTGGGTTCCCATGTGGGCCAGGCTTTTTTTTTTTTCCAAAAAAGTTTCACCTTGGATTGGTTAGAGGCTGCTTCTAAGTGCTTTTGAAGTGAAAAAATGAACTGGGTTTTCAATAAAACTTGCTTTCTGGCATTTTTCTAGAATGGTCAAAATTGGTCAAGTTGGCTTTGGAATCACTCTAGAAAACTAGTCAAACGACCTCCTGGAGCCATAAAAACTTGTAGGAATGTAGACGTTCGACCCAAGAATGGAGTGCAATAGATGAACCAGAGAAAAATATCATGAGGTGAAATATATTCAATTACAAAGTTGTTTACTCAAACTTTTGTGAAACTGCACCTGCTCAAAACCAATTAAAACTCTCTTAATTGCCATTTTGAAAAAATATCAAATAAACTTCTGAGAGGCTTCCATTGGAAAAATTAGATCATTTTGGTACATTGAGAACGTGTGTAGGAGGAATTTCTTTCAATCATCAATCTTCACGAAATATTGACAGTCAAAGTTGACCACCTTGAACCACTATCAGCAATGCAAATGTAAAACTGAATAAGTTGCATTTACTATTGGCCTGGTAAAAATAGAAAATCAAAGTCATGAGGCTCTAAAATAGGACCAGGGATTTTATTTAGGTATGGAGAATGGAGAGAAAAAATTCTTTTCTCTTGACGATCATCCATTTGTGAAATGCAAGCTCGAATCGGAGGCTACTTTTCAGAACTGAAAGTTTGCAAACAACAGAAAAGTGCCAAAACCCTCCAGCTTTTCCTTTCAAAATACTGTCAAAAATTATTGTGGAAAGCTAAAAATTGACATTCCTACTCACATATTTCACGTGAATGGGTCCACCAAGGGGTTTGGCTTGAAAACCAATAGACTCCAAAATATAACCCTCCAAAGTAGGTCACTCGGGTAGATTTCTCAGGTGCACTTTTGAATGTGCAAAGGCAAGATTTTCAATATGGGCACTTCAAATTTGCGAAATTTGAAAGTCCCAATAGTGGGTGTGATTGGGGATGTATGCCCCCTATGGGAATAAAAAGAATCCAGATCTCTGGGGAGTAGACCACATGTCGAGTCCATTGGGTCCTTCAAATTGCTCATTTATTCAACCTTCTTTTTCAACTTCATTTGGTGACCCAGGCCACTAAATGAAAAGGGGAATCAATTCTTACTTCTGTCAAACACCAATTTGATAATAGAGCTAATCTCCCGCAACTCATGCTTGCATCTATCAGACCACAACAACATGAACAATTGCACCTTTGCAGACACAAGTATCAGGATGCCTTCATACAAGTGGAAACTTGTTCCTTGTTTGACTCCATTCTCACATGGCAACTAAATCATCTATGCCACATCACTTCCACTTTCTTCATTCTCTGATTTTGTATCAAGTGGCAACATTTGAAGATGGTGATCAAGACCATATGAAAGCATAGCCTAATCACATCCATCTTCTTGATTAAACATGTTGGTACCTCCCAATAGGCAATCATATACAACATTATCAACATATTCACAATCACTATGCATCTGAAATTTAGGCACACTCTCAAAATGTTGATTATCACATGGCAACAACTTATCATATTCATCATGTAAATCACTCTCAAACTAAAAACAACATTCTTTAATGTCTTGCACATTGCCACATTTTATGAAAACTTCTTCTAGCTGAAAAAAGTAACACTTACATTCTGCCACATGGCTAGTACTATTAAGCTCAATCTAATTATTAGTTTTCATATCAAAGGTGAAACTATCACAAGGTCCTACCAAAAGGTCTTGCACATCATGTAAACCATCTCCAAGTGTATGCAAAGAGATACACTCATGCATTGGCACACTCTATACTTGTCCTCCATCATGCTGGTACTGAGAGTCATCAAGGATTTATAGCTCATCCTTGTCTCCACTCACTTGATTATCTTCTAAACATGACATATCAACTTCCTCAATATCCCAAGCTTGCTCAAGAATGAGCAATTCTGGTTCAGAAAGATAATCTGATTTCTCATTGAAATCAACATCCACATCCACATGAAAAGACTCATGACTAGGCTCATTCAAGTCACCAAACAAATACTTTTCCAAATATGCATTAAAATTCTCAAGACTTGGCTCATTAGATGCAAAAACCTCATGGTCATCTGCTACTTCAAACTCATCAAAATAGATTTCCAAGTTTTCATCAGTATGCACACTATCATACTCATCATACAACACATCATTGCAATCAAATGGCTACTTGTCTTCATCCATATTATCATCATGTTGATCAACTGGTTCATAACTAGAAGGAAGATCCAAAACACATGCATCATACCTTGCATAGTGAAGATCATCATCATTGTCAAAATCAACATGGGTAGCACACAAAAACTCAGAGTTATTCCCATGTGTACTCTTCTGATACTCAGTGGTCAACAAATTTGAAATTTTTTCACTGCTCAATAGATTATTGATCTGATCCATTCTTTCAACTACTTCCTCTTCTTGACCTTCACTAAAATTGAATGCATTATCAAGTTTTAAATCAAGATATGTTATGATTTCCTCATCATCAAAATCTTAAAACTCAATGGGATGATTATAAATAGGATTTCCCCAATCATAAGAGATTGAATTGCTAACAAGCTTGTCAAAAAAATAGTCACAACCCGTCATAGATAATAGGTTGTCTATTTGTTCATTCTTACTTGCTTCTTGGATGTTATGACAAAACTCGACATTTTTCTACATCTTAGCATTGGATTTGGTATCTTCATTGAGTTTGTCATTTGCATCCTCTTGAGGATAGACACAAACATTTTTACTATCAAGCTGAAAAACATCAATGGTTTCTTCATTGTAGTTTTTTGTGGTTGATCTTGTTGATTGAAATTGATTGCATAGTTTATCATTTGTATCTGATACACTGATGTTCTTAGAAGCATTTCTCAAATCAGAAAATTCCATTGTCTCATCATGAAGACTTGCATCAAAGCTACACTCATTTGTAGAATTGACATGATCAATTATACCACAACATTGTTGATCACATATCTCTTCTTCAAAGAGTAAATCCAATTCATATCCCTCATCATGGTCTTAGCTCAGTAAACTTGAAATCCTATTGTTCTTGCTTCAAGAGATCTATAAAAAAAATTCTCAGGAAAAACCCAGGAAAATATTTCTTAGGAAAACTCAAGTACTAATCCCTAGCTCTTGCTTCAAGATATTTGACAAAAAATCTCATCCATATATCTTGATATCCAAATGAATTTTTCTCCATGAAGCTAGAAAAAAATTTGATATGTGCAACTCCTTCACCAACATTGTATCCATTAAATCTAGGCATCTTCTTATAGACTTGAGTTGGCATACTCTCAGTTTTGTAATCAATCCATGACAAGTCTAATTGATTATACAATGGATCAAAGGTATTGACAAAAGGTGCATTCACTTGGGAAGTAGATACAAAATTATTGTCTCTTAACTAGGCTTGTAGAGACATCTGGTGCCTTTCACCCATCTCTTTAATTCCCCTTTCAAACACAACTTTCCATTTTGGCCTTATCTTAGGCTTGTGCACTCTTGGGTTCATGCACTTTGGGGTATCAAATTTTTGAGGATTACCAAACCTCTGAAGCTTCTTGACAAGCTATATCAAGGCATCTAATGGTATGGCTATTTTATCTGGATGATCTATGGGTATTTGCAAATCTGGGTTCAAATAATTGTACATAACATTAACCATGACCAAATGAAGGATTACTATGACAATTGCTGACATGGTAATAACCTAGGCTTGCAACATATGATAATGCAAATGGATGGAAATCTCTAAGATATACAAATGCATTCTAACCATCCATACTAGCAAATATTTGAACACTAGACAAAATATTTCATTGGAACTGCAATTACATTTAATATAGCAAATCCAACA
>VDFB02342601.1:79614-102577 GCA_007258455.2 Sequoia sempervirens | reverse complement strand
CCTGCAATTATTTTGTGTTTTCCAACTCTACAAATAATGTGAGCACTATTTTTTTGGTCCATACGAAACAAAAAAAATCATAAGGAAATAACTGACAAGGGATAGTGTGTTTTACAACTCTACAAATAATGTGAACATTTTTTTGTTCCAATCATATGAAGAAATTGAAATGTCATTTTTACACCAAAGAGTTCTAAAACTTGAAGGTGTACTTCATTACATTCTTGGTGCGTACAAAAAAAAAATCATAAGGAAATAACTAATAGGGAACAGTGTGTTTTCCAACACTAAAAATAATGTAAGTATTTTTTTGTTCCAATCAGATGAAGAAAGTAAATGCAAAACATAATTGTAGGTTGGAAAACACAGTGGGTTTGAGTAGATGGTTTATGAAACTTGCAACCAATACATTATCTATCTCATTCACTTTGGTTTACATATTTTCAAGTGTTTTTAGAGCAGATTCCTTTTTCATTTCATATATTCTAGTACCTACACAAAATAATTGCATGTTGGAAAACACAATTTCGGTTTCCATTATTTCATTTTACATGTTCAAAGTTAAATAGTGAAGAGTATTGGGGGAGTTATATTTTATAGATACATAAAAATAAAAATAAATGATACAACATACATGGTGACTAATTTGATCTATACAAAGACCCTTCTAGTTTAAAACCAAAATATTCTATACCCCTTATTTGAAATTATGTGCCCTTTTAAGTTATCTCCTATTTATAAAACTAATTTTCTCACATGACACATAATTTAAGTCAAGGATCTTGTAAAATATATCCTCTTAGGACCGCTTAATGCATTGTCTTAGCTATCCTAAATTCATCCTCATGAAAAATATATGCACAAAATAATTGTGTGTTGGAAAACATAGTGGGTTATGAGTTATTTCATTGTGCTTGTTCAAAGCAATACCAGTTTGAATCCAAATAATAAGATACGAGAAAAGTGGAATTTTGATTGGGGTTGTTTGTTTACCTTTATCCAAGAGAGCACATTACTTATAGAACCTACATCCCCTATTTTGGAAACTAGAACCTACATCCTTATGATATGAAACATGAAGAAATGATATGATTTTCCTTGTTGTTATCTAGTTTTCACTTGTCATTTCCATGTTATGTTCTTAAGTATCTTCTTGAATGAAAAGAATCAAAACTAAATTTAATTAAATAATTTACGTAGAATAGGAAGATTCAATGAATGACAATCCATTTTATTCAGAAAGACATAAAAGATAAATTTTATCCATCTTAATTCCAATCTTATGAATAAAAAATTTATACCTTCACAATGACTACTAAGATGCTTCTAGAGGTATACCACATGTGTAGACCTATTAGGATTGGACTGTGTGCTAGAAATTAGAAACAAAAAATTATTCAATGGTAGGAAATGTAAGATGTCTACAAACACTTCAACTTCTAAACTACCTTAAATTCTTGCAAACACTCTTTTTATAATGTCTCCATGCACCCTTCTTCATAATCAACACCTTCCATTATTGTCTTTATTTTCTCAACTTCATGGCTTTTAGATTGCAACTCTCTCTCAACAACATGAACCTCCTTTTCCTTTGATGATAAAATATTCTTGGGTATCTGCAGGATCATGATGGGCCAAAAAGTGGCAATATTATGGGTATTTGTAGGGTATGTGGCTGATGACTTTTTTTTTACCCAAAATTGATGAAACAAAAAGGGTTTTTAGAGGAGATTCTCAGCTTTCCACCAATATAAATTAAATGCTTTAATTTTAATTTAATATATAATTATTATTCATTTTCTATTAGAATTATGATAAAGTCCCGTCTAGATAGGTTGATTGAAAATATCTATAACTTTCAAAGCGGTATCAAATTTTTGAATGAGACATCTTTGCGTCATTCTATGTTCACATACTATAGGACAAAAAAAAAATCATGAAGTTTTGACCAAGTTGGAATTGGTGGGACATGTGAGTTTTTATATTTTTCAAAGTTCAACAAATTTCATAATTAATTGTTACTTGGAAAAAATTACAAAAAAATGTGCATCCACATCAGGACATAGGTCCTCTAATTATATATAAAATCTTACAAAAAATATTATCATTTTATTATGGTTGGGGTGGTAAGATAGACTTCCTAACTATTTTTTCCCAATTTAATTACTCTTTGAAATTTCAAATTTTCCAAATAGATTTTATTTATTTTATTCAACGTAGTTTAGAAAATACATTCAATTTTATATAGATTCTATTCTTACATATTTTTGAAATAATATAGATAACTTATTCAAATTTTTATGTCAAGTTGCCTAACACTGATTTTTCTAAATTTTTTGCCACTTAAGGGCCTATTTTTTCCATGATGATCTTGCACATACCCTCTTCTTATATTTTAATTCCTTTTCTAAGTGTTTAATTTTACTCTTTTGTTTTGTTACAATTTGAACACTTCCAACTATTTCCTGTGCATCTAGACAAGTTAATTTTTGACACTTTTTTCCTCATCCCTACTACTCTTACTTGTTAACACCCCCTACAATTACTTTTCATGATCTTCTAACCTATTTTTTCATATGTTTTACTTGAAGCTTTAGATCAGCTAGTCCCTCATCAACCCTTAGGCCAACAACATCCCTTTCTTGGATAGAGTTTTCAGTGCCTTGAATACTTTTATGTAGCTTTATAACCACTTTTTACTCAACTTTTCAAGAGAAGGAAGAATATCTTAAGTCAATACATTATGTATTATCATTCTCCCAACCATTTTTCACCATCCCCCTCCACCATAATATCCCAAAAACATTATCCCTATTCATCCATCCTATAAATCCATTTTGGGTGCCCATGTACCACAATCCACCATCACATATCTCCCTCCTACTAAGTCCATTTTAGGTCCTTCTATCCCTCCCACCCTACCACTCCATATCTCCCTCCTTCCCTCTCTCCCTCACACACACAATCTCTCTCCACCTAGCCCTCCCTCTCACCCTAACTCTCTTTATACCTAACTCTCCTACCCTACCTCTCTATATCTCCCTCCTTCCCTCTTTCTCTTCCTCCCTTTATCACTCCCACACTACCACTCCCTATATCCCTCCATCTGTCCCTCTACCTCTCTCCCTCTCTCCCTCACAAATGTATGAATTTATTGATTTGGATATTCTAAAGATACTTATATTTATAAGTCTTGTATATATTTCTAAACATACTTCTCTATTTTACTAATTCGTTATCGATACCATCACTTTTTAACAAAACTCTTTTCATGATCAATGAATTTGTGTAAGAAAAGAAAGTGAGATGATTGTATAAGTGGAGTTGAACAAATGAATTCAAAGATTCTTGAACATAAGAATTCCATGGAACAAATAAAATTGGAAATAAATGATAATGAAAAGAAAAATTAGAACTAAGTGCAAAAAAAGAAATAGTCGAAAGTGTTGAAATTGTAGAAAAACAATAGAAGACTAAAATTAGCCACTTAGAAAAGGAAGTTAAAGATAAGAAGAATATATCCCTACCTATACACCTCCTTCTTTCCCTCTCTCTCCCTCCCTCCCTCCCTCTCTCTATCTCCACTCACCCTCTCCCTCTCTACCTACCTTTCCCTTGATCCATCCCATCCCACCTCTATTTCTACCTACATCTCCCTCCTTCCAAACTTGCCCTCTCTATCTACTTATCTCTTCCCTTTCCTCTCTCCTTTCCCTATCTCCCCTCACTCTCTCTACCTACTTATTCATTTATTCCTTCAACCTTACCCCTATCTACCTACCTCTACATGTCTCCCTCATTTCCTCTCTCTCCCTTTATGCCTCCCATCCTGCCTCACTAGATATCTCCCTCCCGCCATCCCTTTATACTTCTCTATCTCTCCTCTCTCACCATCCCTCCTAACCTTCTTCTCTCACCATATCTCCTTACCACTTCCTATCTCCCTCCTTCCACCTCTCTTTCCCTCAGACACACATGTCCTATCCATTCTTTTAGAATCTCAATTGATCATCATGATTCCTCATTTCTTATTTGTCATTTGACACCTCTCTCTTGTGTATATCATTAAGTGATAGTTCATTTTTCTAATCAATGCAAAGCACTAAAACATAAATACAACACCTAATTAATATAGGTGTCATCACTATCTTCTTAATATAAAAACACTTAAAGTGAATAAGATAGATAATGTATTGACTAAAGAGATCTTTCCTACTCTTAGGAATTTGATGAATGAGCATGTGCACTATGTGCAATGGAAAAATGGAAACATGGAACTAGAGGTCTAGCAGGTTCTCAATTTACCAAATTATCATAATTTTGTAACTCAAATGACATTAAGGTATAATTCTCCAATTAACCAATTATAAAAGGTTTTCATTACAATAATTGCAGGTTAGAAAATACTAGATGTTATGAAGCCTACAATTGACATACTTTTGTAAAACCCTCTACACATAACAACCTAATTGGTTAACCACCCATTGGGTTAATTTGATTAGTTTTATGTATCCCCCACCTACAGGTTAGAAAACACTAGATGTTATGAAACCTACAATTGACATACTTAGAAAACACTAGATGTTATGAAACCTACAATTGACATACTTTGGTAAAACCCTCTACACATAACAACCTAATTGGTTAGTCACCCATCGGGTTAATTTGATTATTTTTATGTATCCCCCACTTGAAAATCCTCCCCAAGCTCTCCACCCTTGATCTTAGAACAAGAAGAATGCAATCACTCACAACTCACTATGTTTTCCAACCTACAATTATTTTGTTCATTTATTTTTCCATCATATGAGAAATTGAAATGTAATTTTTACTCTAAGTAACAGTTGTGGTAAATTTTGAAAGTTCCTTTCATTACATTCATACTCTCTAAATAAGAAAAGTATTTCCTTACAACAATTTCAGATTGGAAAGTTCCCTCTCTCTCTCTCTCCCTCACATTCTTGGTGTGTGTGAAACAAAAACTTTTCATAAGGAAATAACTGATACGGGAAAATGTGTTTTCCAACACTAAAAATAATATGAGCACTTTTTTGTTCCAATCAGATGAAGAAAGTAAATGCATGGTATAAATGCAAGTTGGAAGACACACTGGGTTTGAGTAGATGGTTTATGAAACTTGAAACCAATACATTATCTATCTCATTCACTTTTTTCTACATCTTTTGAAGTTTTTTTTATAGTAGATTCCTTTTTCATTTCATATATTCTAGTACCCGCACAAAATAATTGCATGTTGGAAAACACAATGTCAATTTCCATTATTTCATTTTACATGTTCAAAGTTAAACAATGGAGAGTATGGGGGGGTTATATTTTAGGGATACATAAAAATAATCAAATTGATACAACATGCATTATGACAACTTTAATCCATAGAAAGACCCTTATCTAGTTTAAAATCCAAATACTCTATACCCCTTATCTAAAATTATGTACCCTTTTAAGCCATCTCTTATTTATAAAACTAATTTTCTCGCATGATACATAATTTAAGTCAAGGATCTTGTATATCCCCTTAATCCATCCTCTTGGGACCCCTTAATTCATTGTCTTAGCTATCCTAAATTCATCCTTATGAAAAATATATGTATAAAATAATTTAAGGTTGGAAAAGCTAGTGGATTGTGTAGTACCCCTCCATTTATGCTTATGTTTTCTGTTTGCATGTTTTCACACTATTAGACTTTGGTACTTTGGTTTAGATATTTTGATCGCTGATTCTGAGCGACAGTGGATTTACTTTGTGATATGATGATACATTGTATGGTGATAATTAATTTCTAACATGCTTTTATATAGCGTAGATGTTTTCCTTCAGATGTTATTGCTATATTTATGTTTATGATGGACTAACTGTTATTTAATTTGTCAGTCTGATGTGACATGTATTGGTGTGGAGAAGGTAATTGCATCACTCGCTTGCGAGTACCTTGTGATGTCTGTGATTTTCTCTGCACGGTGTGCTTGTATTATGGATTATATATATATGTATGTTATTTGTTTGGTTGCAGGATTGAAGGTACATGACACCGACTCCACCTGGTTACTCAGGTTTGAGTGTGTCAAGACTCAACAGATATGTTAATTGGGAGGTAGTAGCATGGTTCATCCTAGTCTAGTCTTAAACCTAGTCTCAGTACATCGTTAGTTTAGTTTGGATTTTTTGGTTGTCTTGTCTTTTTCTGATTGGATTAAATTGCTTTGATAGGAAAATCTTGTCAATTTTAATGATAGTTTATTATTCTCTAATTTACTGTTATTTAAATTAATTTTTTAAATGTTAAAGAAATAAGTTTTACATGATATTTAATTAATTAATTAGTTTGTTTGGTTAAATAATTTGATCATTGAGATTAAATTCATTTAATTAAATAAATTAATTAATAAAATTAAAATTGTTTTAAATGTGTGTGAATAGATTTAATTTTAAATTATTTGTTATTTGGGAAATGGCATTTTTAATTATTAAATAAAATTTGCAATTTGGAAATTGAAATTTTAAATAAATTAAAAAAAAATAAGCAAATCTTGAAAGGAAAGATTGTCGGGAAGTTGTTGAAGATATTTTCTTCTTCTCGACATGTGTGCCAGTTAAAATTTATTGTTTTTGGTTGAGGAATTACTCAGAGGTTATCTGGGATTGGGGGAAACACAGAAGTTTATCTTTTTCTTCACGGGAATTGAAAAATAGTGGGCTATTGAAATTATTTTTAAGAAATTGTGATTTCCTCTGTATGTTGTATATTTTTGGAAGATCCCTTTGGTGGGAAGATCTTTGTGGTTGGTTTTAGATTCCTTTGGATTTGGGTTTTCTAGAGAAGATTTGGAGGATTGCACGCTATAGGCAACAGAGGCTCTCTTCTACAAATAGTTTTCAAGTTACAGGAAAATAGGTATTTTCCTTTGTAATTAATCTATTTTCTTTAAAAAAAGAATGTTTGAGGAAATATTTGTTTTGAGATTCCTTATTTCTTCTCAGTAAAATTTGTAAAGATTTTGTTTAAATAGTAGAGAATTCTCAAAGGAAATAGGAAAGATCTTGAAGAATTTTAAATGAAGTTACCTGTTAAAATTTTGTTATGGGTTTTTGTAGAAAAGATTTTGATATTTTTAGTTGTGAATCTGCTGTGATTTTAATTGAAAATTATTTGAGGGAAAAAATTGTTTAAATGGATAAATTTCTCAGTTTTTCTGTAGGAAAACCTTGTGTCAAGTATTTACATAATCATAGTATTTGATTTCTTGTGGAAATTTTGTATATATATATATATATTTATATATATATATATGTATATATATATTTATATATATATATATATATATATATATATATATATATATATATATATATATATATTATATGAAGAATTTTATGAAATTTTATACCAAAGTTGTGAAATCTGTACGCATATTTTCATAGAAAATCACAAGGAAATTTTATTTCGGAAATATTTTATAATGTATGAAATTGAATATAGAAAATTTCATTTAAAAAAAAAATTGTTGTGTTGGGCGGCAGGGGTTACTGCCCCCATTGCCGACTCCCAATAGGGAGATGGTGTGGAGGGCAGTGCATGGCGCTGCCTTCCACAGCGCAGCCCTACCCATAGCCTTTGCCATGGTTGTACATTGGCTATGGACTGGTGTAGATATGTTATGTGCCTTGTTTAATTTTTAAGAATTTTCTTTAATTCATATTTAAATATTATATAATATTTATAATTATAATATATATGATACATATGATATATATATTATATATAATATATATATTGTAATTATAAATATGTAATTATTGAATATTAGGAAATTTAGAAAATTGAAATAATATTGTTGACTTATTGTTATAATAAAATAATTAAATAAATATTTTGGTAGAAAAATATTAAATAATTATTTTATTATGTTGAGTGTTTTATGTGTGTGGAATTGGAATTTAAAATATAAATGAAATATTTTAAATTGTGATAATGATGTTTATTATGATGAGTTACTGTGGAATTAGAGATGAACAACTATTTTAAAATTCTTAATTAATTGAGAAAAGAATTACAATCAAGTTGATTTATTTCTTGTTATTCATGACTAAATTGAAAGGATTTAGTAAATCCAAATGATAGTTTACTATTGAGCTTTAGTTTGCTTTAAATAGTATTTTCTCTTTTATTGGTCAATTTGGGAATGTCTTAAGTGTACAAGTCTTCCAGACAAGTAAGATAACGTGGGGGTTGTGATTGTTTAAGTTGAATTTTTCTGTTGGCTAAGGTTGTGTACGTGGTTTTACATGGTGTTTTGACACCTGAGTTTGTGAACATAGATTTGATGTTCGTTATGAAAAGTGTAGAGTTACATGTTGTATGTTTGTACACCTTGTCTACCTTAGTTAGGGAAACTTATAATTCCTTTGTTATGTTTAGGGGAGTGGGTCTGTGCGAGGGCCGACACACAAAGTGGTGTTAGGGTAACTTACAAAGAGTTAGTAAGTCAGTGATAACTAAATAACACAGTAGTTAGAATTAAAATCTTTAACAAGATAATTATGCCTCACTTATAGACTCTTGAGCTAGTTCAGTCTTGAGTATAAGTTGAGAAGGCCTGGAATGGAAAATCGATATCTTGTTACTTTAAAAGATATTCAATTCCGCAATAGTTTTCAAATGGGGTCGGGTTTCGTAAGAGGTTACTAGGGTAACCCAAGTTGGGGGCTGGAACCTAGGAAGAAACACCAGGGTAACCTTTGCGATATTGTGATGACACTCCACCTAAAATAACAGTTTACCTTGTGTACTTAGTACATTCGATTGTCTTAAATCTGGAAGTAATGTAACCATCAGTTAGTTATGTACTTGTGTCTAGGGTGAATAGGTTATGTCTAGGTAACCAAATTACTATCTCCTAGCACGGGGGGTGGACCTACGGGTACCACATGGTTGGGTGGAACGTGCACCTTACTCCGTTGGGTCCCTAGTTTATGATCATCGCAACAAGAGCTTCATGGATGGAGAGCTCGTACTTGGATATAGATGTACTTTCTTTATTGCATTATTGTAAATCTTGTATTTGAAAACATCCCTCAATTATGTATGAGGTGAACATTTGTAAAATGTAATTGTAACTATTATTGATCTACCTCATCAGATGAATGAGTATTGTAATATCTTATCAAATGCAATGTAAGAAATCATATTTGTACTTTAAACTACCTTGAATGGAATTTCAATTGATATGCAATGTTTACTTTTTAATGTTTATGTTAATTAAATATGTGCAATGCTAAATACTAAAGTCGTCTATGGAAACTCAAGTAGTGTAACATTGCGTAACTTAGTGAATGTATGCAACTAATTAAGTTAATAATAATACTTTTTTTAAAAAAATTATTACACATATATACACAATTGCAACATTCCTTAGGTTATAAGACAGGGCATTGTAGATTGGTATCAGAGCCAAGGTTACAAACACTAGACGCTCTGGGTAATCACGAGCCCATTAGGTTGACCTAGTACGTAGTGTCGCTATCTGTTAACCTTGGTTGATTAGTATCTAAGTCTCATTATTTTTCATGTGTAGGATCATGCCTAGATGAGGTGGTAGAGGTCGTGGTAGAGGTCGAGGTGGAGGTCGAGGGCCAATCCCTCAATTTACTCCCCCTCTGAGCCCTCATCAGAGTGATCAGGAAGAGTAGTTGGATCAGAGGAATGAGGGATAGAATCCTGAACAGTCAGGAATAGAGGGTTCACAGATATGTCCTTTATTAGAGGAGGTCCTAGCTCAACTTGGACCTAGACAGGAAGTTGAGCAAGAGGTAGTTAGAGAGCGTGATAGATCTACATGGAGAGTAGATGATTCAGTGCATAAGGATGCTATTTCTGCAGGACACATGCGGGATTTATTGAGGGCACACCCTCCTACTTTTGATGGTACAGGAGGTGGCTTAGAGGTAGAGACCTGGCTACTGGATTTGGATAGATGCTTCACCATGCACCCTTAAGGTAGCAATACCCGTGCAAGATGCGCTATTATGCACATGAGAGGATTCGCCTCTACTTGGTGGCGCCTAGAGGAGTAGAAGCTCCACTTAGATATTGGGTCAGTGTCTTGGGAGATGTTTCTGGAGAGGTTTAGAGCACAGTTCCTATCGGAACACTAGAGGCAACGTCGGGTTGACGAGTTCCATGATCTACGTCAGTTGGCTCTATCTATTGAGCAATATGAACGTAGATTCTATGAACTCAAGTAGTATGCAGGTATTGGCGATGATGAGTCTATGCTAGTACAGCACTTCATCAGGGGCTTAAATGCCCGCATTAGTGGTGGAGTCAGAGTCTTTGAGCCAAATACTATGGAAGTTGTGGTGGAGAAGGCTTGCATAGTGGAAGAGAATCTTGTTATGGCGTTAGGTGGTCACACAATAGTACAGATTGGTAGTGCTCCTGTAGCAGGTTTTAGTCCACGGGGTCGACACGCATAGACAGGGGGTTCCTCTAGGAACCAACAGACACCCTCTAAGGGTGGGCAGCAACAACAACAACGTACACCTCAAAAGAATAATAATCCACAACCACAACAAGGTAATAGTCCACAAACAGGAAAGGGTCGCAACTGGTGGCACAACAAGAGTAATAAGCAGGATCAGCCTACGCAGAGTGCTCAGTCTACTATCAGTAGAGGTAGTTTCCAGCAATCCAATGCACCTTCGGGTGGCAGAGGATTCGGTAGAGGCACAGGTTGTTACTCGTGTGGACAACAGGGACACATTACTAGGCAGTGTGCGATGAGAGGTTCTATTGGATTTGGGCCTCGACCTACAGTTTTAGAGCCTATAGTGGGTGATGTAGGACGATCACATATAGTTTATGTTGCAATTAATGACCACCAAGCCGATCACCAGAACACAGTGGTCGAGACTTCAAGTAAGTTACATGGTGTTAGTGTTTCCATTCTTTTTTATTTTAGAGCTACCGACTCCTTTATTTCACCGACCATCGTTGACCATTGTGGTCTTGTGGTGGTAAAGCAAGGCAGTAAGTGGTAGGTTGAATTTTCCTCTAGGGTGAAAGTAGTGGTAGAGAACTTAGTACATAACTGTGAACTTAGAATTGGTACGTTAACTACCTTAGTAGATCTTCATGTTACACCTTTAGGATCGTATGACATAGTTTTAGGTATGGATTGGTTAGCATCTCATCATGCTGTGATTGACTGTCGACTTAAGATAGTTACTTGCATTAATGATTTAGGTGTGAAAGTGGAAATCATAGGTGTACAAAGACCTATCTCTTTGCGGATGATATCTACTATGCAATTAAAGAGATGTCTTCGTCAAGGTTGTCAACTATTTGCAACAACAGTTATTGATCTAGAAGAAAGTGAGAGTCGAGAGGTATCTCTTGATGATCATCATATTCTTAGGGAATTCGCTGACATGTTTCCTGATGATATACCTAGAATTCCACCGAAGAGAGATATTGACTTTAGAGTTGACCTAGTTCCTGGAGCTGAGCCTATATCTAGAGCTCCATATAGAATGACGACTCAGGAGTTAGAGGAACTTCGTATTTAGTTAGAGAAACTATTAGAAAAGGGTTTTATTCATCCAAGTATTTCCCTTTGGGGAGCACCTGTCATCTTTGTAAAGAAGAAGGATGGGTCACTTAGACTGTGCATTGACTATCATCAATTGAACAAGGTTACAATTAAGAATCGTTATCCTTTGCCTAGAATCGATGATCTTTTTGATCAAATCAAGGGAGCTAATGTGTTCACTAAAATTGATTTGAAATCTGGTTACCATCAATTGCGAATAGCTGAAGCATATATTCATAAAAATGCATTTCGTACTCGTTATGGGCACTACGAATTCACAGTAGTACCGTTTGGTTTAACGAATGCACCATCTATATTCATGAGTTTAATGAATGGTGTATTTCGTACATACCTTGATCGCTTTGTCCTTGTATTTCTCGATGATATTTTAATCTATTCGAGAAACATGAAGGAACATGAAGAACACTTGAGACAAGTATTGCAATGTTTAAGGAAAAATCAATTGTATGCGAACCTGAAGAAGTGTGACTTCTTTCAAACTGAAGTAAAATATCTTGGACATGTGATATCTGGAAAAGGTATTATTGTGGATCCTTCAAAGATTCAAGCTATTGTAGATTGGCCCGCACCTACTAATGTAGGTGAAGTGCATAGTTTTATGGGTCTAGCTGGTTACTATAGGCAGTTTGTTGAGGGATTTTCTAGAATTGGTCATCCTATTACTTCTCTTCAGAGAAAAGGGAAGAAGTTTGTTTGGACAGAGCAGTGTCAGTTGGCTTTTCAGACACTTAAAGAAAAGTTGACTAATGCGTCTATACTGATTGTCCTTGATCCTACTAAGGATTTTGTAGTTTGCACTGATGCATCCTTAGAGGGCTTGGGAGTAGTTTTGATGCAAGATGGGCGTGTGATTGCTTATGAGTCTCGCAAACTCAAAGATCACGAATTAAACTATCCCATGCATGATTTAGATCTAGCTGCAGCAGTGCATGCATTAGTTCGATGGAGGCATTTCTTATTAGGTCATCGTTTCGAACTTCATACTGATCACCGTACATTTTTACTCAACCTAACTTGAATGCTAGACAGAGACGGTGGATGGAGTTCTTGTGTGAGTACAATTTTGAAGTGAAATATGTTCAAGGGAAAGAGAACGTAGTGGCTGACGCTCTTAGTCGTCGTCGACATGAGATCTCTGCTACTACTCTTGAAGTAGATTTGAGAGGTCAAATATTAGCAGTACTTCCTATTGATAGATTGTATCACGAAGTAAGGTCAGAGATTGAATCTGGTAGACCTTTAGAAGGTCGATTTGCAGGGTATGTCTTTGAACCAGATGGTATATTACGACATTTAGGTCATATTTATGTACCACATTTTGAGGGTCTTCATACATTAATGATGACTGAAGCACATCGAGATCCATACTCAGCTCATCCAGGTGTTAAGAAAATGCATACTGATCTTCGGCAATTGTATTTCTAGCCTGGTATGAAACGTGATATTGTTGACTATGTATCGAGATGTCTTGAATGCCAACGAGTCAAAGCTGAGCATCAACATCCTGCTGGATTATTGCAGCCTCATCTCATTCCTGAATGGAAATGGGATATTATATCTGTTGATTTTATTGTAGGGTTACCTACGTCATCACATCAACATGATTCCATTATGGTAATTGTTGACCGATTGACTAAGGTAGCTCATTTTTCACCAGTACGATCATCATACAATGCTTCATTCGTAGCTAGGATATTCATGCAGGACATAGTTAGATTGCATGGGATTCCTCATAGGATTATTTCTAATAGAGATCCTATATTTACATCAACCCTATGGACTTCATTACAACATGCTCTAGGTACACAGTTGAACTTTAGTTCAACGTATCATCCTCAAACCAATGGAAAAATGGAGAGAGTTAACCAAATATTGGAGGATATGCTTAGAATGTATGTAATGGACCAACAATCACGTTGGGAGGATTATCTATATTTAGTAGAATTTGCTTACAATAACAGATATCAGAGTTCCATAGGTATGCCACCATTTCAGGAATTATACGATCGTCCTTGTCGAACTCCATTGAGTTGGGATTGACTAGAGGATAGAGTATTACTTGGACCTGAGATGCTTCGAGACATGGAGCAGCGGGTTGACCAAATTAGAGAACATCTGATAGCAGCACAGGATAGGCAAAAGAAATATGCCGATGTGCATAGAATAGACCGACAGTTTGTAGTTGGTGATAGAGTGTTTCTTCGAGTGCGACCGTGAAAGAGTCCAATCCATTATGGAAAAGGCTCTAAGCTTGTGCCTCATTTCGTTGGGCCATTTGAGATCTTAGAGAGAATTGGTCCTGTGGCGTATTGACTCGCCTTACCACCCAGTTTGTCATGTATTCATGATGTTTTTCATGTATCAGTTCTTAGACCATATCATCTAGACATTTCTCATGTACTTGATTGGAATGCGTTACAGGTAGAGGACGGGCAGCTGGCTTTGCAGCCCGTGGCCATTCTAGAGCACCGGACGCTCGATCTCAAGGGTCGAGATGTTGATCAGGTGAGGGTCCAATGGGATCCTAGCCATGAGGCTTCTGCTACTTGAGAGGATGCGACATGCATGAGGGAACTTTATCCCTATCCGTTCCCAAGCTTTCAGGAGCAAGCCTGATCCTAGGGGGGAGGATGTAGTACCCCTCC
This sequence comes from Sequoia sempervirens, assembly GCA_007258455.2. NCBI lineage: Eukaryota > Viridiplantae > Streptophyta > Pinopsida > Cupressales > Cupressaceae > Sequoia > Sequoia sempervirens. Next base: position 88,301 of record VDFB02342601.1, on the reverse strand, counting down.
ATTTATGCTTATGTTTTATGTTTGCATGTTTTCACACTGTTAGACTTTGGTACTTTGGTTTGGATATTTTGATCGCTGATTTTGAGTGAGAGTGGATTTACTTTGTGATATGATGATACATTGTATGGTGATAATTGATTTCTGACATGCTTTTATATAGCGTAGATGTTTTCCTTCAGATGTTATTGCTATATTTATGTTTATAATGGACTAACTGTTATTTAATTTGTCAGTCTGATGTGATGTGTATTGGTGTGGAGAAGGGAATTGCATCACTCGCTTGTGAGTGCCCTGTGATGTCTGTGATTTTCTCTGCATGGTGTGCCTGTATTATGGATTATATATATATATGTATGTTATTTGTTTGGTTACAGGATTGCAGGTACATGACACTGACTCCACCTGGTTACTCAGGTCTGAGTGTGTCAATACTGAACGGATATGTTGATTGGGAGGTAGTAGCATGGTTCATCCTAGTCTAGTCTTAAACCCAGTCTCAGTACATCGTCAGTTTAGTTTGGAGTTTTTAGTTGTCTTGTCTTTTCCTGATTGGATTAAATTGCTATGATAGGAAAATCTTGTCAATTTTAATGATAGTTTATTATTCTCTAATTTACTGTTATTTAAATTAATTTTTTAAATGTTGGAGAAATAAGTTTTACATGATATTTAATTAATTAATTAGTTTGTTTGGTTAAATAATTTGATCATTGAGATTAAATTCATTTAATTAAATAAATTAATTAATTAAATTAAAATTGTTTTAAATGTGTGTGAATAGATTTAATTTTAAATTATTTGTTATTTGGGAAATGGCATTTTTAATTATTAAATAAAATTTGCAATTTGGAAATTGAAATTTTAAATAAATTAAAAAAACAAGCAAATCTTGAAAGGAAAGATTGTCAAGAAGTTGTTGAAGATATGTTCTTCTTCTCGACATGTGTGCCAATTAAAATTTATTATTTTTGGTTGAGGAATTGCTCGGAGGTTATCTGGGATTGGGGGAAACACAAAAGTTTATCTTTTTCTTCACGGGAATTGAAAAATAGTGGGCTGTTGAAATTATTTTTAAGAAATTGTGATTTCCTCTATATGTTGTATATTTCTGGAAGATCCCTTTGGTGGGAAGATCTTTGTGGTTGGTTTTAGATTTCTTTGGATTTGGGTTTTCTAGAGAAGATTTGGAGGATTGCACGCTACAAGCAATAGAGGCTCTCTTCTACAAACAATTTTCAAGTTACAGGAAAATAGGTATTTTCCTTTGTAATTAATCTGTTTTCTTTAAAAAAAGAATGTTTGAGGAAATATTTGTTTTGAGATTCCTTATTTTTTCTCGGTAAAATTTGTAAAGATTTTGTTTAAATAGTAGAAAATTCTCAAAGGACATAGGAAAGATTTTGAAGAATTTTAAATGAAGTTTCCTGTTAAAATTTTGTTATGGGTTTCTGTAGAAAAGATTTTGATATTTTTAGTTGTGAATCTGCTGTGATTTTAATTGAAAATTCTTTGAGGGAAAAAATTGTTTAAATGGATAAATTTCTTAGTTTTTCTGTAGGAAAACACTGTTTCAAGTATTTACATAATCACAGTATTTGATTTATTGTGGAAATTTTGTATATATATATATATATATTATATGAAGAATTTTATGAAATTTTATACCAAAGTTGTGAAATTTGTACACGGATTTTCATAGAAAATCACACAGAAATTTTATTTCAGAAATATTTTATAATGTATGAAATTGAATATAGAAAATTTCATTTAAAAAAAATTGTTGTGTTGGGCGGCAAGCGTTACTGCCCCCACTACTGACTCCCAACAGGGAGATGGTGTGGAGGGCAGCGCCTAGCGTTGCCTTTACAGGCAACGCATGGTGCTACCTTCCACAATGCGGCCCTGTGGGGAGGGCTGCGAAGGCAGCCCTACCCACAGCCTTTGTCGTGGTTGTACATTGGCTGCGGACTGGTGTAGATATGTTATGTGCCTTGTTTAATTTTTAAGAATTTTCTTTAATTCATATTTAAATATTATATAATATTTATAATTATAATATATATGATATATATGATATATATTATTTTAATAAATATTATATATATAATATATATTGTAATTATAAATATGTAATTATTGAATATTAGGAAATTTAGAAAATTGAAATAATATTGTTGACCTATTGTTATAATAAAATAATTAAATAAATATTTTGGTAGAAAAATATTAAATAATTATTTTATTATGTTGAGTGTTTTATGTGTGTGGAATTGGAATTTAAAATATAAATGAAATATTTTAAATTGTGATAATGATGTTTATTATGATGAGTTACTGTGGAATTAGAGATGAACAACTGTTTTAAAATTCTTAATTAATTGAGAAAAGAATTACAATCAAGTTGATTTATTTCTTGTTATTCATGACTGAATTGAAAGGATTTAGTAAAAACAAATGATATTTTACTATTGAGCTTTAACTTGATTTAAATAGTATTTTCTCTTTTATTGGTCAATTTGGGAATGTCTTAAGTGTACAAGTCTTCCAGACAAGTAGGATAACGTGGGGGTTGTGATTGTTTAAGTTGAATTTTTCTGTTGGCTAAGGTTGTGTACGTGGTTTTACATGGTGTTTTGACACCTGAGTTTGTGAACATAGATTTGATGTTCGTTATGAAAAGTGTAGAGTTACATGTTGTATGTTTGTACACCGTGTCTACCTTAGTCAAGGAAACTTAGAATTCCTTTTTTATGTTTAGGGGAGTGGCTCTATGTGAGGGCCGACACACAAAGTGGTGTTAGGGTAACTTACAAAGAGTTAGTATGTCAGTGATAACTAAATAACACAGTAGTTAGAATTAAAATCTTTAACAAGATGATTATGCCTCACTTATAGACTCTTGAGCTAGTTCAGTCTTGAGTATAAATTGACAAGGCCTGGAATGGAAAATTGATATCTTGTTACCTTAAAAGGTATTCGATTCCGCAATAGTTTGCAAATCGGGCCGGGTTTCGTAAGAGGTTACTAGGGTAACCCAAGTTGGGGGCCAGAACCTAGGAAGAAACACCAGGGTAACCTTTGTGATATTGTGATGACACTCCACCTAAAATAATAGTTTACCTTGTGTACTTAGTACATTCGATTGTCCTAAATTTAGAAGCAATGTAACCATCAGTTAGTTATTTACTTGTGTCTAGGGTGAATAGGTTATGTCTAGGTAACCGAATTACTATCTCCTAGCATGGGGGGTGGACCTACAGGTACCACATGGTTGGGTGGAACATGCACCTTACTCCGTTGGGTCCCTAGTTTATGATCATGGCAACGAGAGCTTCATGGATGGAGAGCTCGTACTTGGATATAGATGTACTTTCTTTATTGCATTATTGTAAATCTTGTATTTGAAAACATCCCTCAATTGTTTATGAGGTGAACATTTGTAAAATGTAATTGTAACTATTATTGATCTACCTCATCAGATGAATGAGTATTGTAATATCTTATCAAATGCAATTTAAGAAATCATATTTGTACTTTAAACTATCTTGAATGGAATTTCAATTGATATGCAATGTTTACTTTTTAATGTTTATGTTAATTAAATATGTGCAATGCTAAATACTAAAGTCGTCTATGGAAAATCAAGTAGTGTAACGTAGCGTAACTTAGTGAATTTATGCAACTAATTAAGTTAATATTAATACTTTTTAAAAAAAATTATTACACATATACACAATTGCAACATTCCTTAGGTTATAAGACGAGGCATTACAGATTGTGAGTTATCTCATTGTCCTTGTTCAAAGCTCGAGGGTGGAGAGTTTGGGAGGAGTTAAATTTCCTTATGAAAATTTTCATAAGTTCTTCATATGATTGGAACAAAAAATGCTCACATCATTTGCAATGTTGGAAAACGCACCGCCCCCTATCAGTTATTTCCTTATGAATTTTTTTGTTTCGTATGCACCATGAATGTAATGAAGTTCATCTTCAAATTTCTACCTACCCCTCTCAACCTCTACCTCTCCCTCCCACCCTCTCCCTCTCTCTCTCTCTCACTAGATTTCTCTCTTTGTACCTCTCCCACCCTACCTTTGTATCTATCTTTACCTACATCTCTCTTTATTCTTTTTCATATTTTACTTGAAGCTTTAGATCAATTGCTCCCTCATGAACCCTCAGGATATCAACATCCATTTATTGGAAAGAGTTTTCAATGTCTTGAATACTTTTATGTAGTTGTGTAGCCACTTTTTTCTTAGCTTTGAGAGTGTCTTTATGATTATAGAATGTAGATGTTTCTTTTAACAAGTTCTTTACAAGACTTGTCTACCTTTTCAGATAATACTTTCATGTCTCCACCCAACTGATTCTCCTTTTTTGCACTTAGATCTATTTTTTCCTTTTCCTTGTCATCTATTTCCAATTGTATTTATCTCTAGATTTCTTATTTTTCTTTAAATTTCTTAATCATAACTTTAATCATATCTAAGTTTATTACCTCTTCTATCTTATTTTATATGTCCAATGAATCCACACATTCATCATCATCTCAAACATTTCTTCTACCCTTATAGCAATATTAACTACATGTCAGACTCAAATATTACATAGGTTTTGTTTGGTGGATGCAATCCTCTTGAAAAATCCTTTTCTAGCCTTTCTTTGGTGGATGCAATCCTCCTCTCAAAATATACAGAAATCACTTTGGTCTACTTTTTTTCATGTGTTTTTAAAGAAAATTTCTTTTTCATTTCATCCAATCCACCATAACATCACTCCCTCCTACTAAGTCCATTTTTGGTCCTTATATCCCTCCCACCCTACCACTTCATATCTCCCTCCTTCCCTCTTTCTCTCCCTCCCTCTATCCCACTTACTATCCACTATCAATTATTTCATTATGATTAGAGAATTTATATATTTTTTAACAAGTTCGTTACAAGACTTGTCTACCTTTTTAGATAAGAATTTCATGTCTCCACCTAATTGATTCTCTTTTTCTGCACTTAGATCTAATTTTCCCTTTTCCTTATCATCTATTTCCAATTTTATTTGTTCCATGGAATTATTAAGTTCAAGGATATGTGAGTTCATTTGTTCATTTCTACTTATAACATCATCTCACACTTTCTTTGCTTGCACAAGTTCATATGTAATACAAAACTCTTGATTTAATCCACATTCGCATTGTCATTTTCCCATTGCACATGCTACATAGGCTCCTTCCTCAACTTCTCAAGAGCAGCAATAATCTCTTCAAGTGTTTTAGAGAAGATTCCTTTGTCATTTCATACACTCTAGTACTTGTTGCCTCTAGTTCTACATTTCCATTTTCTCCTTGCACATAGTGCACATGCTCCTTCCTCAACTTCTCAAGAGCAGGAATAATCTCTTCAGTCAATACATTATCTATCTCATTCACTTTGGTTTGCTTCTTATTGAAAGTTTTTTTAGAGTATATTCTTTTTCATTTAATATATTCTAGTACTTGTTGTTGGGTATGTGCAGGATCATCATGGAAAAAACAGGCCCTTAAGTGGCAAAAAATTTAGAAAAATCGAGTTAGGAAACTTGACATAAAAATTTGAATAAGTTATCTATATTATTTAAAAAATATTTAAGAATAGAATATGTAGCAAATATAATGTAGTTTCTAAACTACTAGGTTTGTTTAAAAAATAAATATTTGGTGAAAATTTGAAATTTCAATGTAGTAGTACTTAAATTTCAGGGAAAAAATAAGAAGTAGGTGTTTGTCTAACCACCCTAACTACAATAAAATGATAATATTTTTTTATAATATTTTAGAAATAAGTAGAAGACTCATGCCCCGATGTGATGCATATTTTTTTGTAATTTTTTTCCAAGTAAATAATTAATTATGAATTTTTATTACAACTTTGAAAAAATATAAAAACTTGTATGTTTGACCACCTTAACTTGGTCAAAACTTCAGTCAAAATTCAATTTTTATTTTTTAATCCTATAGTATGTGAAGCATAGAATGTGACACATGTTTTGGATTCAAAAAATGTGATACCGTTTGAAAGCTATAGATTTTTTTTAATCATCCTATCAATTAGGACTTAAGTTGTAATTTGAATAGAAAATGAATAATAATTACTTATTAAATTCAAAGTAAAACATAATTTATATCAGTGGAAATATGAGAATCTCCTTTAGAAACCCTTTTCGTTTCATCAATTTTGGGTTAAAAAATAGTCGTTAGCCATATACCCATCATATTGCCACTTTTTAGCCCATCATGATCTTGCACATACCCTGCTCCAGTTCTACATTTCCATTTTTCCATTGCACATATTGCACATGCACCTTCCTCAACTTCTCAAGAGTGGGAAAATTCTCTTCAGCCAATAGATTATCTATCTCATTCACTTTGTTCTACTTCTTTTCAAGTGTTTCTGGGTCCTTATGTCCACAATCCATCCAAATGTATATAGCTTTGCCTACATATCTCTTTATTCCTTGCACCTCCATCATACCAAACCAAAAACATTATCCTTTTCCCTCCTCCATCCTATAAATCTATTTTTGTGCCTATTTCTCATAATCCACCATCACATCTCCCCCTCCTAGTAATTCCATCTTGGGACCTTCCATTCCTTCCACCCTACAAATATATATATTTCATATTTGTAAACCTAGGGAGTGCATGTAGATAGGTAAGATATGGGGACCAATGATATAATTAGTTGGTTGGATACAACCTCCCTCCCTCTCTCCCTCACACATACACAACCTCTCTCCACCTACCCCTCACTCCCTCCCTAACTCTCTCTATACCTGTACTTCTCCTACCCTACCACTTCCTATCTCCATCCTTCCCTCTTTCTCTCCCTCCCTCTATCCCTCCCACCCTACCACTTCTTATATCCCTCCTTCCACTCTCTCTCCCTCACTCACACACACAAAACCTATCTACACCTACCCCTCCTTCCATCCCTCCCTAACTCTCTCTATACATACCTCACCTACCTTACCTCTCTCTATCTCCCTCCTTGCCTCTTTCTTTGACACAACTTGAAAATAAGTAAACCAAAGTGAATGAGATAGATAATGTATTGACTAAAGAGATCTTCCTACTCTTGAGAAGTTGATGAAGGAGCATGTGCACTATGTGCAATGGAAAAATGGAAATGTGGAACTGGAGGTAGCAGGTACTATAATGTATGAAATGAAAAATGAATCTATGCTAAAAACACTTAAAAAGAAGAAAACCAAATAGAATTAGATAGATAATGTATTGTCTAAAGAGATTCTTCCTTCTCTTGAGAAGTTGAGGAAGGTGTGTGTGTAGTAAGTGCAATGGGAAAATTGAAATACAAAAGGTGGATAAATTCAAAAGGTTTTGTATTACATATTAATTTTTGCAAGCAAAGAAAATGAGAGATGATGCTATAAGTGGATTTGAACAAATGAAATCAAAGATTCTTGAACTTAAGAATTACATGGAATAAATACAATTGGAAACACTTATGTCTATCTCTCATCTCTCACTATCCCTCCTAACCTTCCTCTCCCTCCTTTTCTCCCTCTTTTTCCCATCTCCCTCTTTCCATCTACCCCTCCCTTTATTGTTTACTCCCTCCTTCCCTCTCTCCCTTACTAAATTTGAGTGATATGAGTGATATAATTCCCCCTGTTTCCCCCATCCCTCTCTTACCAAATTTATCATAATTTTGTAACTCAAATGAAAATAAGGTATAATGATCCAATTAACCACTTAGAAGATAGTGATGACACCTATATCAATTAAGTATTGTATTTATGTTTTATTACTTTGCATTGATTATAAAAATGAAAATGTTATACACAAGAGAGAAAGGTGTTGAATGATAATTCTTAGGACCTTTCTTATTCACATGAGGAACTAGTATGATCAATTGAGATTCTAAAGGAATGGATAGAACATGTTTAGGGAGCTCACCATGTGATGTGTATACGATCATTGATTATGTTTGGATGAAATCATAGAAGGTTGGTTACTTGATAGGGGCTTGCAAGAAAAAGAAATTATTTTCAATACAAGGAAATGACACCAAAGGGGTAGTGAGTAAAGAAGGTGGAGCAATGAAATGGTGAGGATTTATGACAATAAGGGGTGGCTCATTTATAGGGGGAATATAGGGTTGAATTATATATTGTTAAAATAGGGTCAAACCACAATAGTGGTTTACAAATTTTATGAGGAAGGAAATTTCATTTTTCTTCCTTTCCCCAAACTCAACGGGTTCGGTCGAACGCAATGGTTCGGCTGAACCACCTTATATGTTCGACCAAACTCCCAAACCCTAAACAAAAATAATAATATTTTAAGGGGATGGGTTCGACTGAACCCCCTCAAATAAGACATAAAAAAAAAACATGAAATTGTCACTATCATTTTTGCTTTTTTCTGCTTTCCCTGTGCTTGTGCATGCGGCGAACGACAAACGTGATTTGCAAACAATGAACAAACTTGACTTCATCTCTCTGGCGAACACAAACTCAACTTCATCTCTCTAAATTTCATCAACCCAACTTGCATATCGAGCACCAGGTTTGTCAAATTCAAATTTTGTAGAGTTCAAAATGCATTTGTTTGTTAAATTTTGAAACCCCAAATGCAAAATTTTTCAAATTTCTTGAATTGAAACTGCATTTTTTTGAAAGTTTCTAAAGCC
>VDFB02342601.1:0-79514 GCA_007258455.2 Sequoia sempervirens | reverse complement strand
TGTGTCTAATATCCATCCATGGCGACTATCTGAACTCCTAACACAATGCAAATATCTTGTTTTTTCTACCCTCTTGCATCCATGCATCAATCTTCTATCCACACCTAGATACATATGTACAACAAAAAACTTATGTGAACAAATATTTATATATATATATTTTTTAAATTTAAATAAATTCAAATTTTTGATTTAATATAATTTATACATACCCGATATCTCCCAAAACACTCTATGTGGAATGTGTCAATTTGTTCTTGAAGATGTGTTGACCACATTTGATGCAAAGTGTTTCTTGCACCATTCAAAAACATCATGTGCATTTTCTAGATGATCTTCTAGATAACTCATTTGATGCAAGCTCCTGCTCCATCATGCTCACCCTTTCCATGCCCACTCTATTAAAAAAAACTCCAAATATGTGGTATTTTGTAGATTTTATGATATCTACAAAGTGCATAGAATGGCCCTGAAGATTTGAATTGTGCCGCACATCCATCTGACCATACAAAATGATTTTCAAATTTTACACCCCTACTTCTCAAATTCTCAAAAAATATTGTAAAGCAATGTTGGACAAAAAGTGTGTCATGCTCTTTATCATCACTAATATAAATGTGATATTCTTTCTTAATGGTTCATTCTTCATCAGTACTCTCAACACCATCCAATTATGATTGTGCATGTCGATAACACACATGAACCATAATAGTGATCTGCTTTGAAAAGTAATACTCTGAGTGAATCTCCTATTGATGTACAAAGGAGTAATTTTATGCAAAGTCAACTACTAATAGAACTATTCCACGTGGGAAAATAATACTTACCTCTTGCAATTTGATGTCTTTGTTAGGTTAGTATCCTCAATTCTTGAAGGAGATTTAGCCAAATTTACACATGTCTCACAAATTCCTTTTATGTAGTTTATTTGAGGTCCATAATGATCACATAATATAGAATTTATGAACAAACTTTCATGTTTAGGAGGTGCATTTTGAAACCCACATCTTTCTTCTCTCAGATTTCGAAACACCTGATAGTAGAGATCAAATTCAATATGATAACGACAACAAGTTTCAAAAAACTAGCTTATCTTCACATAATATGGCTTTAACCTTTGAAACATTGTTTTCCCAATCTTTATATGAGGATATGCATTACAAAAGTTCATATACATCTCAAATTGTGTTATGTCTAGCCAATGTTTGATATGATTTTCATAAATACTAGGTCCAATCCTGTGTCTCATATCATCTCTAGTATTTGATGATGGACGAGTCTGATCATGCCAAAAACTTGAGACCAAGTTCCTAACATCTTCAATCCTGTCAGAACAGAAAGCTCTACACATAATTGCACAATTTCCTTCTAAACTATCATCCAAAAACTTTCTCTTTTTCTCATATTTTATCAATGTGGTTCTACTATAACCAATTTCAGTTGAAAGTGCAAAAAATTTTCTTTTTCTTGCTATATCTTGATGTACAATAGATGTCAACATCACCCTTCTTGTAGTGGCCTTATCCACTGATCGAGATCCTTTCCCAATTGAAGAATATCCTTTTGTAATCCCATGTGATTCTTCTTATTTGATGTCGAATGTACACCCAACAATTGTAATGAATCTTTGAGCTCATCACGAAGAAGTAAACGTGATAACAATTGGTTTTTTTCAAGTGTATCAAGATGATTGATCATTCCATTTACATATTTAGTCATTGACCTCTTTCTCTTATTATAAGGATGGTTGGCATAATATTTCAGTTTCTCCATATCTATTTCAAGTAAATGATCTAAATTTCTATGAGAAATTTGTTTCCTCACCTTCTCAGCTAGTTTTATATGCTCATCCATACCATTAGGAGGAAGTGATCCCGACCCCTCTCCAACATGCATTGTTGAATTTGTGCCTCCTCCCTATCTTCAAGGACCATGCATTCTTGAGCGGATTCATTTGATCCAATGTCTAGATTTGGTTTGACTTGAGCATGAAAAATTCCTACTTGTTGAGACCTTCCTACATGTCACCAAATATTTTGCAAACAAAAGTGAGAGATGATATTATATAAGTGAAGTTTATGTATGCAAGCAAACAAACTGATAAAACATGATGCTATAAGTGAGAGAAGTTTGTGCTAGTTTTATATGCTCATCCATACCAGTAGAAGGAAGTGATCTTGACCCCTCTCCAACAAGCATTGTTTTAACTTGGGTCTCCTCCCTAACTTCAAGGTCCATGTGCTCTTCAACGGATTCGTTTGATCCAATATCTAGATTTGGCTCAACTCCAGCTTGAGGAATCCCTAGAGCATAAAACATAAAAATAATTTAAGAACATTGAAGTGATGAAAATAAAAGACCAAAGACACAAAACACAAATATTTAAACAAAAAAAATTGGCTTAAGGAATTGGAGTCAAGGATCATATAAACATTGTAACTTGCATGACTAAGATGACTTGAGGACATTTAAAAGTATTTATAGTCATTCAATTGTAATGACATGGTTAGAAACCTTCAAAACAAATGTGTGTTAAGACATAATTTAAAGAATAATCTATCATATATAACTATTATTCCTTGGCACAATATAGCTTGAGTTTTGATGTATACATGTGTTAGTCTCTAGAAAACCTGACATTGCATTGGCTTGAAGTATAATTTGAGTTATAATTTTCAAATAATTCTAGAGCTTAGAATTGGGCATTTATTAAAATAATTAAAAAATATTTTTAAGGAACTATTGATCATTAGATTAAATTCAATGGGAGTTTAGAAAAATCTTAAGCTAATTAGATGTTGCAATGTAGATTGGATAGGTGTTATTGATCACCAAATATCAACATTAGAATGCTACTTAATTGTACATGAAGGTTTAGTTTCATGAATAATTAAGAAAAAATAACGGTTTCTTTCAAAGTGCAAAGTTAGAATATATAGGAATTTGCAAAGCCATTAAATAATTAATGTGGTTGAAAAAATTATGAAAATCAAAGTGGCATAGTGAGGGACACAAAATTTAAGGTTTCATTGGAGAACTAAGCATGTATTGAAGTACACTATCATTTTCTTCATGAACAAAGTAAAGAGAAAATTGTGTAGATGCAATACTCAACAATGATAATGTGATGATAAAAACATTAAACAAAGGTATTGGTAAAAGATAAGTGTAAGGTTTGTCTAGGGAAGGATTTAATGTACAATATTTTAGTTTAAGAGCACATTTTAAGTTGGGGTATTGTAAGTTGAAAAATGGTCATACATTAAACATTTCTAATTTTAATAAGAAAGCCAATGCAAAATTTATGCACATACAAATTTATGTTTAGGTGTACTAACCAAATTATTGGGTGGAGTAATGAAAAAATTATGGATTCCATCCCATAAAATGAATACTCATGTTTTTTCAAAGTAAAAGTCCTAAACACACACTTGAGAGTGAGAGAGAGAAGAAACAAGCATGTACCTTGTTTCTTTCTATGATAATTTTCCAAGTTTTGTTTACGCCTCTTATGTTCTTCTTTTGACAATTTTCGTTGAGACGCATTTTTTCTTTTTCTTTGTTGTCCCATTTTCTTCTTCAACTTAAAGATGACTGAAAACAAGTCCTCTACCAACTTAGTTAAATTATCCTCCAATTTTTTCCTTGATTGATAAAAATGAAAAGTTATCGAGCTCCAATATTTGCCTCCTTGATAAACATGCAAAAACTTCTCCAAAATCTGCGCTCCAAGTGATATAAATGAGAATTAATCTTGCAATTTGATATCTAGAATAATGAAAAATAAGCTTCTATTTATATGCATATGGGATGGGAAAAAAATTATTCTAGTGTACATGGAATAACTAGATCCTAGTTTAAATGAATCAAGTAGTAAACAAACAAGTTATTTCATTGTGGAGTTTGTTGTTATTTAATTCATAGGTATTCACAACATATCTAGTAATTTTAGAATTTTGTTAAAGTGTCAAAAATGTATATTAGAGGTATAATTTGAATTGAATTTTCTTAATTATATCAAGACTTGAATTTCAAGTTACTTGTCAAAAATGTATAATAGAGATATAATTTGAATTAAATTTTCTTCATTATATTTGAATTGAATTTCAAGTTACTTGTCAAAAACGTATAATAGAGGTATAATTTGAATTGAATTTTCCTAATTATATTTGAATTGAATTTCAAGTTACTTGTCAAAAAGATTATATCTTGTTCTCAACTCAATGGTTCATGTTGCTTAAGTCATTTAAAAAAATATATTTATTGTGATCAACATGAATGAACTTAATTATAAAGTGGCATTGATTTCCCTAAAATTCTACTAGAGATCAAATGTATATTGAATATAAGGAAATGTAAGTTGTAAGAGATCATAAAATAAGAAAACATGTATGTATATTGAATATTTAAAGAAAATGCATACATATATTATGTGTAAACATGTTTAAGCCATAAGCAAACACATGTACATACATGTAAAGGGATTCAATACATATAAACATAACACATATTATAAGCAAAGAGGAAAATGTATGTATATATATCATATAAGAAAATATATGTACATATCATATAAGCAAAATGTAAATTAAAGATCATCAAATGTCGAATACTAAAGATCAAAAAATAAGCAAATGTATGTATATCATATAAGCAAATGTAAGTTAGAGATCATCAAATCTCAAATACTAAAGATCATCATGTATAAGCAAATAAATGTGGTAAAGATCATAAATCTAGTGTGCATGGCCTAATATGAATTTCTACTCCTAGTCAAATGGCCATCTGAATGAGAACGGTCCTACTCTGATGGATGTGCTGAGCCCTGCAAATAAAATTATGTACAAGATGTGTTAAATACATATAATTTATATTAAATAAATTTTATGAAATTTATTTTTAAATAAAATTGTATTTTTAAATATCAATCTAGATCTATGCATACATAAATATTGCATGTACATATACACGTGTGATTATATAAAAATATAAAACTCACATGTCCACTAGTAGTAGATTCATCCACAGAGTCACATTGATCATGCACATGATCTTGACCAAGGCTAGGAGTGATATGAGGTATGTCCACCTGTAACAATATATACATATATATATCAACTTACATGAATATCTAGTTAATTTTTTTTTTTAAATAATGAAAAAAGAATTGAAACATGCACATGCACAGATACATGAATATCATCTGATATCAGATGACCTAAGTCCTTTGAAATGGTCACCTCAACCATATCCACCAAATAGTCAAGCGAAAAATCAACATATGTATCCATCCGATCTATCCCATGTCGTTCTAGAAATGATGAATGTAGAGGACTATGAAGGTGAGATGGCATTGGTGATGATGAACCAGAACCAATCAACATATCAGTAAAACCCATTGTCTGTGCAACTATCGAATGAACTGTAGGTGGATCCTAATGCACACTACTGCTCGACTGAGAGTGATGGGATCCTGGAACTGAACAACCTCTTCATCTCAAATGATTTCTAACATGCTCTATACCAATCCCATTATCTGATGCAATGTTGGTATATGCCTCCAATAGGTCTTCAGCCAAACAATGCAGAGTCATGTGTGCCATATCTCCTATAAGTGCATCAAGCTGTGTAGGAGTAGGGATGCCGACCACTGTAAAAGGATCCATGGTGGTCCACTGTACTAAAAATGGCATGGATCGGGAATGTCTGGACATCAAATACTAACCTACACAATCATCATATATCCTAGTGGTGGCAGCCGCAATGTCACCTACAGTGTCAATTGCTTCCTTTTGGGAAGCAATGACAACCTCATCTGCTATGGGGGCTAGAGCTGGGGTGAGAGCAGGAGACCTCTCACCAACCAATACCCTAAACACTGGGGGTGGTCTATCTGCTCGATGATAGGTGGGCGTATCAGCAATCCTACCACACCCCTGACTAGCATATGGTGGAATGTCCAGGTAGTTAACTTTGAGGCCCAAATGGACCTCATCATACAACTACTGAACAAAATACAATGGAATCTAGTCATTGTTTGGGTATAGACCATGTGCTGTGAGAAATCATGGGTAGAACAATGAGGCCATAGCATGATCGACACATCTAGTGACCTGGTATCCCCTAACCTTACGCACATTTTGATAAAATGGAAAACAGGTGACTTTTATCATTTCTTTGGTGACACTATCTTGTATTTGTTTAAGGGGAATGTCACCATGTACTTCTTCCTACATGTGGGAAAGAATAGCAGTCACTCTATCTGATGAATATGCACTAGTCCTCTCAAGTTCATCTTTTAGTTTTTCTAGACTATGCAATATTAACATGCATGGTTCATTATATATCCCCGGGTTTGCACCCTGTGCTAATGAAACTCTCAATTTTTTAATCTCATTACTAGTATTTGCAAACAAAGAATTTGGCGCAGGTGGAACTTGATGTACATTTTCCATGTTATATATATATATATATATATATATATATATATAGAGTACACCTAAAAGAGCAATGAGACTTCGGTAAATAATATATCTAGATAAAGGGAATACAAATCTAAAATAGTTGTAATAAGTCATCTACTCATCAATAATATTTTCATACCATTAAACATTTAAAAAGAATTGGAAGAAAACTATAATCTATAACATAGCATCCTTAAATGGTTCAAATTTTAAATGAAACTATGAAAGAAAGAATAAGAATACAAAGATTAGTATAAAATTATTTGAAAATAATTGGGGATAAAAAAATTTAATCTAATAGTTGTTAACATAAATAAACTTTAAAATAGTATTATGTAAGTGAAAAAAATGTTCTATTGCCTTCATTGAACCTAAAATTATCTAGTTAAGATATGTCTAAAATTAAGAATTCACACTAGAATATCAATATTCCATAAGAATCTCATAAAGAGGATGAATTTAATGGAAGATAATATAAAATCCTCCATATGAGGATGAATTTTATCATTACAATATGAGTAAATCATCTCAATTATATAGCCAAGAACATAAAAAAATTATAAATTGGAAAGAAAAATAATCAGACATTTATCATATTTTTATATGTATAAAGTTTAGCTACCATCAAACTATTTAAACTTATAGATCAAGCATAAAGCTATAAATTGAATCGTTAAAACTAATTTATTAAGAATCAAATCTAATAAAGTTTGACTTCATATTGCATACTTGTTATAAATATCTCACTAATCCAACCATACATTTTATATATGTTAAAAAATATATAATTGTTATGCCCATAATTTTTCACTATATCTTGACGTGGATCTCCTTCAACTAGATCAATTAAAAATTATTTGTAATGTTGGAGGAAAATGGATTTAATATTGTAGACACTTAAAAATGACCTAGGCCTACAAGCTTCATTTTTACCACTTTCGTCCTAGCATAATTATGACATTTAATTATGTCCTTGGTCCACATTTGACTATTGATTAAATAATTCATAATTATTTAATCAATTCATGTCCTTTTATTCTTCATGATTATTAAATAAATAAATTCTATTTATTTATTAAATACATCACTAATTCTCTAAGTCTCCCTATAATTAAATAAATTTCTAAATTTGTTTAATTATCCTTATTCATTATTTCTTCCTGAATTTTATTTATTTATTTAATATGTCACTAACTGTCATAATTAAATGAATTGATTAATTTATTTAATTAATTAATTTTATCTGCTAAATTAAATAATTATCTTTAATTATTTAATTGTCAAAATTAATATTCCTCTCATTTTAAATAAATGAAATTATTTAAATGTCATCACTTTCTTAATTGTCAGTCCATTTTGGTAAATAATTTGAAAAAGATTATTTATTGTCTCACAAAATCATTATTTTGAATTAATTTAATTCAAAATAGTAACTAATCTTCCAAAAATCAAGTAATCGGGCAGATTCTTGATTTTCCAAATTTGATCTTCAGTCTAACTCTTATCTTCTTGATTTTTCGAATCTCACAAAGTAGGCTATCTTTATCTTCTCAATTTTGAAAATCTTTATTTTCAAAATTAATTATCTCATCTTTTCTCCACCGCCGATCTAATTTTCTCAGATGACATCTGGATCACTCATTTAAGGATTTTACCCTAACCCTGATTAGGGATTATCAAATGAAATCTTGACCTCTAATTTTAGGTTTATGTCAAGAGTCGATCTCGTCTATCCATTTAGAATTGCGTTTTCTATAAAATGTCAATTTTACTCATAATTTAGGATTCAATCCACCACTTCATTAATATAGGCATTATAGTCATTTAGTATTCATAGTATTATTTTCATTTATCATATTGTCATAGGCATAGGCATTTAAGATTCAAATAAATAAAAAAGTCAAGAAAATAGTAAAGAGAAAAATTTCATCCAATGGTGAAAACCTAGCAAACAGGCACTTAGATAAGTACCATTATGAAAACCTAGCAAATAGGCATCATGTGTAAAATAAATCATCTATGTGGAATTTTATACTTGGGGGCAAGTCGTCTCATCTCCTAGGCCTTCATCTTGACATTGACATCCGACCATTTCATTCATATCATTTTCATAAATTTTCCACTTACCTCGGTCTTGACATAAAACTGGCACACATAAATCATGCTTTGGGAAAACTCTTGACATGTCTATCCTTCGGTCATACACGATTCACAAAACATCAGGTCATTAACCATCATAGTCGTATTGTCCTTGTATGACATAGTCCTTGAAAATCATATGAAAATTCCATTGGTCTCATGTCTCCCATCTTTTACCAAGGCCACCCTCTCATCCTTTCATGTCTATCACCTATCTTAGCTTTCCCTTGTCAAACGGTCTAAGGATAATCATCATCCCATCTAGTCCTAACCAAGTCATTCCAAATGCAATGAGTCTAATCCATACAAGCACATTATCCAAAACATTACTTCACTTTGTTCCTAGCCCGACTGCAGACCTCAATACTTTCGTCACATTATCGTCAACATCCTCATGTTGTTTCAGGATGCATCCTTCCCACGTCAAACAACGTTGTCATCACCTATCAATTGGTATTCGGCTTGACTAGGGGCACAATCATGTTTGTCCTTGGATTCTCATGTGTAGGAATCAATCACATGCATTTGTCACAATCCCCTTAAACCATTCAAAAAGACCAAAAACATGGTAAAATGTCTTGAAAAAAGAAAAAAACATCAAAAAGTCCTAAAAAAGTCCTAAAATTTTGAAAAAGTCCTGGAAAAGTTCTAAAAAAAGACCTGAAAATCATAAAATGTCCTGAAGAAAAACACAAAAGCATCCAAATCAGTGTCAAAATCCTTCATGTTAGTTAGTCCATGTCATTGTCGAACTACGTTGTCTTTATGCATTTTCTACGTAGGCAAGGCCATCAGTCGATGAATCCCTGAGACATTAGGTCAGTCCTTTTAGGTTGGTCCAAATAAAATCATGGCATTTGTCACAATTGTCACATCGGTCAAATAAGTTAGACATAGTCAAACTCAAACACAAGACAATCATTTGAAACATCAATGTCAAAATTGGTCAAAATTAGACAACATAAGCCAATCAATCATACAGTCAACATCGGTCAACTTGCCAAAACATATTAATCAAAACAATGTCAATCTTGTCACTCTTTGGTCCTCTTCAAGATGTGTCCTTGGAGTTAGACCTCGTCAAAATGTCCTTTGCCTTTTCAGGATGTGTCCTTCCTGACAATAGGCCCTATCAAACTGTCAACACCATCAAATTGACAAAACTCTTAAACTATCAAAACTGTTAAACTGGCAAGAAATCAATCTCTGACAAACAAACATTGGCAAACAAAATAAAATGGCTGTTATCTTTCTGGTCTATCTAAGTGTCTTATCTTTTGACTATCTTGGCTATTTTGTCTTATATTTTTATTGTCTTGTCCTTTTGGTCATGTTACTAGCTACCTCGAGGATGTCCCATGAAGGATTTAGAGGTGCGATGACGTCTCCTGGCCTATTTTATTTTATTTTGACTGTTGTCTGTGGATTGTCTTGACAAAAAGACTGGGGTAACTTTTCCCTTAGTATGAGTTAGGACATTCCTTGTCTGTGACTGTCTGTTTTTCAAATGGATGACCTTACACACCTTGGTCTATGTCATATCATGGTGTTTGTTGTGCATTTGTGTCATTTTATCACCCAATGATGATTAAGAGCAATAAATATTAAAGTCCTATGGCAATGTTTTGAAGGATTTGGTCTAGGAACTAACATGCATCTTCTTTAGTCTTGTCATCTTCTCTCACCCATCTCATATAGGCATTGCATCCATATCATCATCCATATCTTTTTCATTAACATTTCTTTGTCTCTACATATTATAATATTCTCATCAATTTCGAGAGCATACCCATGTTCTTGGAACCTGTCTCTCCTCTTGAGGGGGCATACCATAACCCTCCTCATCATTCTTCCTCATCTTATTTTGCACTGGGGCATATTTTTGACTTATTTTCTTTGTCACAATGCGACATGCTACATTATGACAAAGAGGCGCAAAATGTAGACACTTAAAATGACCTAGGCCTGCAAGCTTCATTTTTACCACTTTCGTCCTAGCATAATTATGACATTTAATTATGTCCTTGGTCCACATTCGACTATTGATTAAATAATTCGTAATTATTTAATCAATTCATGTCCTTTTATTCTTCATGATTATTAAATAAATAAATTCTATTTATTTATTCAATACATCACTAATTCTCTAAGTCTCCCTATAATTAAATAAATTTCTAAATTTGTTTAATTATCCTTATTCATTATTTCTTTCTGATTATTAAATAAATAAATTTTATTTATTTATTTAATATGCCACTAACTGTCATAATTAAATGAATTGATTAATTTATTTAATTAATTAATTTTATCTGCTAAATTAAATAATTATCTTTAATTATTTAATTGTCAAAATTAATATTCCTCTCATTTTAAATAAATGAAATTATTTAAAATGACATCACTTTCTTAACTGTCAGTCCATTTTGGTAAATAATCTGAAAAAGATTATTTATTGTCTCACAAAATCATTATTTTGAATTAATTTAATTCAAAATAGTAACTAATCTTCCAAAAATCAAGTAATTGGGCAGATTCTTGATTTTCCAAATTTGATCTTCAGTCCAACTCAATTATCTTCTTGATTTTTTGAATCTCACAAAGCAGACTATCTTTATCTTCTCAATTTTGAAAATCTTTATTTTCAAAATTAATTATCTGATCTTTTCTCCACTGCCGATCTGATTTTCTCAGATGACATCTGGATCACTCATTTAAGGATTTTACCCTAACTCTGATTAGGGATTATCAAATGAAATCTTGACCTCTAATTTTAGGTTTATGTCAAGAGTCGATCTCATTTGTCCATTTAAAATTGCGTTTTCTATAAAATGTCAATTTTACTCATAATTTAGGATTCGATCCACCACTTCATTAATATAGGCATTATAGTCATTTAGTATTCATAGTATTATTTTAATTTATCATATTGTCATAGGCATAGGCATTTAAGATTCAAATCCTTCAAAGTTTGTTTAGGACAATGGCATAGTCAAGATTGCTCACACACTCGATCTGAGGGCAACACAAATCAACAAGTTAGAAGGTGTAATGGAGATCAGCCATGGAGATTGAAGACATTGGGTGAGATTGCTCTATTTTCTATGTTTTCATTTATTTTTCTTTGCACTTCATTATTTTCTTTGGGTTTATGATCTAATTCATTTGATAAACTAATCCAAAAATAAATCCATTGATACAAATATCATTAGAGTTGTCATGGAACTACCTCTCTTGATCAACAATAGATATTATCCACTCTCGAGAATGTAAATTTGTTCAAGATAACTAAAAAATAATTTGTATCCCTTATATCCTTTCATCTAATGTAGCCTATCTCTTAATTGAGATCATCTACCACAATTAAGTTCAAATCTTCTAAGTTTTATTTCAATGGAAGCAACCATTCATTGTAGAAAAGTTATTAGTAAGTGCTAAAGCCAAAACAATTTTTTTTCTATTTGGATCTATATTTTTTTTTCCATTCTAGATCTCTTTCTAGCCATATTCTTATTGTAAGATCATAGTAAGGTAGTGCAATAGATTTAATCGCATCATTCCGCAATTGTATCCACTTACCATTTTGATGAGGTCTAGGAACATCAACCAAAGGGATATTAGGGAAGCAAGGTGATCAATTTGATTGAGGTGGGAAGTGTTGATCTTGAAGGATAGATTATTAGGTATGAGGAATAAGAAGTTTGAAAAGTTTAAAGAATTGGGAGGTGATATGTGAGATAGGTTTAATAGAATCTACTTAAATAAGGGTGTTTTGTGGAGAGGGGACAATGGAAAGAGAAATAACTAAGTTTTAATCTATCAATACAACTAAGTTTCCCTTAGTTCACCATCTCTTTAGTTGGTCCAAGTGAACTAGTGATCAGTATAAGAATATTTTTTGTCTAAAATGGGATCTAAACCTCTCATGGTATTTCTAGTTAGGATGTAGGAATTCAATTATTTTTAGAGAGTTTATGAGAACTAAACCAACTTGTATCTTGGTTTTTTCCACCATATCATATTCACCTCCTTGTAGCCATTTAGTCATAGGGAGGGCATAAAAATCCATTCCCACAATTTAACTTGAGATGAGGAGTCATTAGGCATACAATAAAGAAAAAATGAATAGGTATTCCTTGGATTAGTAGTAAGCACTAAGCACAATTGTTGTTGGGATCCACTCCTCAATAGATGATAAACTTAGCCAAGTATTGGGAAAGGTGGGTCAACCTTGCATCCTAATATTTTGATTTATTATTTTGTCCTCATATTAGGAAATGAGGCATCTCACTTTGTGTTGGTAGTTATTTGTCATTTGTTGAATGCTTCAAGGGAGGTGTCTAAGATGTTCTAAATGCATATAATATTATTATAGCTTTATAAGATGAAACCCTCTTATGACATATTCTTATGACATTTAAGAGCATGACTATAGAATATTTACAGTAAAGTATTGACCAACATTATGAAAAATCATAAGAAATCTTTTAAGAAATAGCAACTGTGTCAAGGAAAAAGATGTGGACATTTACAAGAACTTTTGTTTTTAAGCAAAAGAGGGAGACCACTTATAATTTTATTTATATATAATATTTTACATATAGTTGGTTTAGGCAGACATACTGACAGAAAGAACCAGCAAGAAAACCCCCAGTTGCAGACCGAGTAACAAATTTTACAAAATATCAAAAAGACTAGTGAGGTCCTAGTACAAATGACCAATTGTCTAATTACAATGTTACAAAAGCACATTGGTTGAATACATCAACACATATGCACATTCTCTTATGCACCCAAAGTAGCCAAAAGAAGACATCATACTAGATATACCCGTGACCCGAATACATAACACAGTGGAGATTACAAAACCTTACTAAACATAAGACTGATAAGCTAGGAAGCCACTTTCAAAAAGATGCAAATTTTCCACCAACATGCTGAAAGCCATTAACTGAGATTTCTTTTGTTTCCACTCGTTTACCTTTGTGTTGGCGATCATGCTCAAATGAAGGTTTTGGTTTTTTTTATATCAGGCACATAACGATAACATAATTTCTTTTCGGATGAAGATGAAAGTTGCAAATCATGAATGCAAACATGACTTCTCAAGAAAGAAATGGCATGATATTTTATTTTTAAATCATCAATCTCCAGCATGGAAATGGCAGATCTGTATCTATTTAGAACTTGGTAGAGATGTGAAGAAGTGTCATGCATTGTGGGTAATAACATGCCTTGGAATATGTGAACATAGGTCTCTTCTTATGAAACAAAACCTTCTTTGAATAATTAACATTAGAAATTAATATAGTTTGGCGAGCATATTATATAATCACACTAGAAACCAACAATGGAAGATTGAGAGTCTCAACTAAGAATTCCACCTTATAGATAACATTCATACTAGAAGCCAACAACAAAAGACCAAATTTCATAAATAAAGTTCATGTGTTATATATCATGCCTTTGAGGGGTCCACAAGTACCATGAGCCTTTTGAAATCCTTTCCATCTAAATGCATCCATTCCAAGACCATTGGGAGGTGGGTATACAATATGAGCCAAGTATTAATTTCTAATGTTAATTATTGAAAGAAGGTATATAAATTATTCAAGCATCTTAATTCTCATACAAGTTACATCTTAGTCACATCTTAGTCTCAATGTATGAGTTCCATATATTTGTAAATTTTCTAATATAAAAACATATTTTATTTCATTAAAATTAACCTATCTATTCCATGTTACAAAGGATGCTCTTATTTTAAATTATAAGTATATAATTCAAAATTAATTAGTAATTTTCAAGATAGAGTACACAATTTCTTTAGTTAAAATAAAATAATATTCTTATTTCCATGTGAGAGTTATGTAGAATGGTAGTTTGATGTCTCAAAAATATTTCTTTCATATATACTAAATTTTTATCATTGTACATTATGAGTGAATCATCTCAATTATATACCCAAGCACATAAAAAATTTATAGAGTGGAAAGAAAAATAATCACACATTTATCATATTTTTGTAGGTGTTTGAAAAGACTAAAAGTTTCCCTAGAAAGAACTAATTAAGGAATAAAAAAAATGGAAAGTGTCTACCTCATTGTATATTGACCTTTCGTTAGAGTAATAAGTTGTTTTACTTAATTAATTTAATCATATTGGTTAATTAATTAAGTCACTTATCACTTTAGTTACTTAAGCTAAACTTAGGCACATTAATAATTAATTATTTATTAATTATTAAGTGTGCACACTAGGGTTTCCCTTTTTAGGGTTTGTTGATCTCCTTTCATAAGGATTGATCTCATTGTAATTATCAATGGGAGAATATCTGTAACTTTCATATCTTCTTGAAAGTTTTTCTCTCTTCTGTAGCTTTTTTCTTGTTGAAGTTAATTGCATACATTTGTTTGCAGATCTCTTGCGTGGAAGGTGTTTTGTTTGTTGTTTGATCATGTGGCTCGTGGTTTTGTGCTTGTTTCACAATTCTAACACTTTCCCATATAAAAATATCATGGAAATGCTAAATGAGTTGATATAAGAATTTTTAAGAATGAAGGCACAAAATTCATAACACTAATCCTAAAAGCAACAAGAAAGGCAATGAATAAAATATTCCTAGTTATTTTGAAAGAAACTTTAAAAGGTTCTAAATCGCCTTCACACCCCTTTCTAAATGAAGATAAAATAAATAAGTTACCAAATATTTCTTAGAATTTAAGGTGGTGATTTTAATATGATTTGAGAATAAATAAGATAAATTAGATGAAATCAAGTTTTGTTGTAAAGGTGATGAATTTTGGGGGAATAAGATGAAAACAATTTTGAACCTAGTTGACTCATTAAATGGAAATAAGATAGATTTTAAAGGGGCTTTATTCAAAATATGTAATAGTTAGATATGTACTAATACATTATATTCTCTATTAGATAGTTATTTCTTCCATAAATATTTCTTACAATCTTATAATTTATTAATAATAGTGATGTGTGCATCCCTAGACACTCTTTGATAACCATAGTATTAATGTTTCTATTTTTACTAGAGGATACTCTAATTGAAAAGCATGTAAAGAGGAAGGGTTAGTTAACCTTGATATTAATGCAATGAAAGGTGGGATTATCTTGATGGTATCAAAGTTATCTTAAAGATATATTGAAGGTTTTTCTTCTATGCCTGAACACATTTAGTGAAATATAATGAATATGTGTTATCCTAGAAAAATGTGTATAGCATTAAGGATAAAATTTAGACTTTAAGTTGAAAGAAAATGTCAAATATTTAAAATAAAAATGGTGGGGATGGAATACAAGCTTCAAGAATCTCCTTGTAATAATTAATTGCAATAATAAATGATTAAAACTAAACACAAATGGATATGTCACCAATAAATTTTAGATATTTAATGACTAAAATTAGAGCCAAGATATCTTAGTTCAAGTATCAGGATAAAGGTATCAAATTCTTATTCAATGTAAACATAGCCGAGTTTGATAGATAAAAATTTGGCCCCATTAATACTAGGGGAGCATTGTCTAATGAGATTAAGTTGACACTATTTAATTTTTAGAAGTTAGAATCCTAACATTTATATGAGGCTTGTAAAATAGAACCTTATTAGGAAGAGTAGGAGAGGAGAAATGAACCCATAATAATTATACTTATACAAATAAAAATAATAATAATGTTTAACCATTTCAAAATGTTAAATTTGTTTCACTATGGTGATCAATAGCTAATTTGTACAAGGAGGCCACAATTTATAGGGAAATGAAGACTACATAAGAGGAGAATTTATAACATAGTAGCTTGGTTGTAGTTGTTTCTTTAGCATTAACTATTTTCTCTTTTTTCTTTTGTTGTTGAATATTTTATTTGATCTCTTAAAATTTATCAATGGTACTTGATCTTCATAATGATTATTTTCTTCTTTTTCAATTATTATCATCTTAGAAGGAATACCATTTCAATTTAGAGTAGGGAGAAATGTATTTTTCTTTTAAAGTATTTAAAATATTATATTTATTTGATGGTTCATTCTTAACCTCTTCCACTCCTTGGAAAAAATTATCCAACCACTTGAATATCCTTATATTAATCAATTTACTTCTATGATTTATGTATGTGTTTTTAGTGATTTACTCTTTATCCTTTCAATTTATTCATGATATACTTTAATATAGTTATAACAAGTATATAATAGTTTTTCATAATTGGATATGCCTTAAATATAGTTATAACAAGTATATAATAGTTTTTCATAATTGGATATGCCTTAAGAAACGCTTTAAACGTGAAATTATTTGATGAGGAAAGATATAAGTTAAGGTTATTCTTTCTTACTTACCTCATGCTCATCCATATTTTTTGTCCATAAATATCTCAAATCAAATTGGATTTTGCAAAGAGGATAGCTATATTTTAAATATTCGCTCTTAGTCAAAGTCATTTATTTATTTGTACAAATTTAAAATTGATTTATGTAATTTAATTTTTAATAGTTTTAACATGGATATATGAAGAATAGTTTTAAATATATATATATATATATATATAGTAAAGTAGACATATTTTTATATTTTCCTAATACTAGAAAATTTAATAATACCTTCATTCCTTCTAATCATAATAGAACTATTTTATTATACATTTCATTCAAACAATCTAGTTTCTTTCCTCTAAATTTATTCTTCAATTCATACATTTAGTTCACCAACCATTTTTGGAGTAATGTCATAAGACTCAAAGGAAAAATATGAAGAATTTTATCCAAGTTTCCATTGTATGCACCCTAAACTTTATATCATGAACTATTTGATACAATTTCTCAAATAAATTTGTTAATGAACTGTTTGATATAATGCCTCAAATAAATTTCCAATAGTGTTTTTGATATAATGCCTCAAATAAATTTGTTAATGAATTGTTTGATATCTAGGGTGCATACAATGGAAACACTATTTCTATCATACTCCATCCAAAATTACCATGAATTGTTTGATATAATGCCTCAAATAAATTTGTTAATGAATTGTTTGATATAGGGTGCATACAATGGAAACACTATTTCTATCATACTCCATCAAAAGTTACCATGAACTGTTTGATATAATGCCTCAAATAATTTTTTTAATGAACTATTTGATATAATGCCTCAAATAAATTGGAGGTGCCTTGGTAGAAATGTATACAAAATGTGGAACCATAGACAGGGCATGCTAATTTTTTGACATAGTAGAAATGTATCATAGAAATAGTGTATGTTGAAAAGGCTTTAGAAACTTTCAAAAAAATGCAGTTTCAATTCAAGAAATTTGAAAAATTTTGCATTTGGGGTTTCAAAATTTAACAAACAAATGCATTTTGAACTCTACAAAATTTGAATTTGACAAACCTGGTGCTCGATATGCAAGTTGGGTTGATGAAATTTAGAGAGATGAAGTTGAGTTTGTGTTCGCCAGAGAGATGAAGTCAAGTTTGTTCATTGTTTGCAAATCACGTTTGTCGTTCGCCGCATGCACAAGCACAGGGAAAGCAGAAAAAAGCAAAAATGATAGTGACAATTTCATGTTTTTTTTTTATGTCTTATTTGAGGGGGTTCAGTCGAACCCATCCCCTTAAAATATTATTATTTTTGTTTAGGGTTTGGGAGTTTGGTCGAACATATAAGGTGGTTCAGCCGAACCATTGCGTTCGACCGAACCCGTTGAGTTTGGGGAAAGGAAGAAAAATGAAATTTCCTTCCTCATAAAATTTGTAAACCACTATTGTGGTTTGACCCTATTTTAACAATATATAATTCAACCCTATATTCCCCCTATAAATGAGCCACCCCTTATTGTCATAAATCCTCACCATTTCATTGCTCCACCTTCTTTACTCACTACCCCTTTGGTGTCATTTCCTTGTATTGAAAATAATTTCTTTTTCTTGCAAGCCCCTATCAAGTAACCAACCTTCTATGATTTCATCCAAACATAATCAATGATCGTATACACATCACATGGTGAGCTCCCTAAACATGTTCTATCCATTCCTTTAGAATCTCAATTGATCATACTAGTTCCTCATGTGAATAAGAAAGGTCCTAAGAATTATCATTCAACACCTTTCTCTCTTGTGTATAACATTTTCATTTTTATAATCAATGCAAAGTAATAAAACATAAATACAATACTTAATTGATATAGGTGTCATCACTATCTTCTAAGTGGTTAATTGGATCATTATACCTTATTTTCATTTGAGTTACAAAATTATGATAAATTTGGTAAGAGAGGGATGGGGGAAACAGGGGGAATTATATCACTCATATCACTCAAATTTAGTAAGGGAGAGAGGGAAGGAGGGAGTAAACAATAAAGGGAGGGGTAGATGGAAAGAGGGAGATGGGAAAAAGAGGGAGAAAAGGAGGGAGAGGAAGGTTAGGAGGGATAGTGAGAGATGAGAGATAGACATAAGTGTTTCCAATTGTATTTATTCCATGTAATTCTTAAGTTCAAGAATCTTTGATTTCATTTGTTCAAATCCACTTATAGCATCATCTCTCATTTTCTTTGCTTGCAAAAATTAATATGTAATACAAAACCTTTTGAATTTATCCACCTTTTGTATTTCAATTTTCCCATTGCACTTACTACACACACACCTTCCTCAACTTCTCAAGAGAAGGAAGAATCTCTTTAGACAATACATTATCTATCTAATTCTATTTGGTTTTCTTCTTTTTAAGTGTTTTTAGCATAGATTCATTTTTCATTTCATACATTATAGTACCTGCTACCTCCAGTTCCACATTTCCATTTTTCCATTGCACATAGTGCACATGCTCCTTCATCAACTTCTCAAGAGTAGGAAGATCTCTTTAGTCAATACATTATCTATCTCATTCACTTTGGTTTACTTATTTTCAAGTTGTGTCAAAGAAAGAGGCAAGGAGGGAGATAGAGAGAGGTAAGGTAGGTGAGGTATGTATAGAGAGAGTTAGGGAGGGATGGAAGGAGGGGTAGGTGTAGATAGGTTTTGTGTGTGTGAGTGAGGGAGAGAGAGTGGAAGGAGGGATATAAGAAGTGGTAGGGTGGGAGGGATAGAGGGAGGGAGAGAAAGAGGGAAGGATGGAGATAGGAAGTGGTAGGGTAGGAGAAGTACAGGTATAGAGAGAGTTAGGGAGGGAGTGAGGGGTAGGTGGAGAGAGGTTGTGTATGTGTGAGGGAGAGAGGGAGGGAGGTTGTATCCAACCAACTAATTATATCATTGGTCCCCATATCTTACCTATCTACATGCACTCCCTAGGTTTACAAATATGAAATATATATATTTGTAGGGTGGAAGGAATGGAAGGTCCCAAGATGGAATTACTAGGAGGGGGAGATGTGATGGTGGATTATGAGAAATAGGCACAAAAATAGATTTATAGGATGGAGGAGGGAAAAGGATAATGTTTTTGGTTTGGTATGATGGAGGTGCAAGGAATAAAGAGATATGTAGGCAAAGCTATATACATTTGGATGGATTGTGGACATAAGGACCCAGAAACACTTGAAAAGAAGTAGAACAAAGTGAATGAGATAGATAATCTATTGGCTGAAGAGAATTTTCCCACTCTTGAGAAGTTGAGGAAGGTGCATGTGCAATATGTGCAATGGAAAAATGGAAATGTAGAACTGGAGCAGGGTATGTGCAAGATCATGATGGGCTAAAAAGTGGCAATATGATGGGTATATGGCTAACGACTATTTTTTAACCCAAAATTGATGAAACGAAAAGGGTTTCTAAAGGAGATTCTCATATTTCCACTGATATAAATTATGTTTTACTTTGAATTTAATAAGTAATTATTATTCATTTTCTATTCAAATTACAACTTAAGTCCTAATTGATAGGATGATTAAAAAAAATCTATAGCTTTCAAACGGTATCACATTTTTTGAATCCAAAACATGTGTCACATTCTATGCTTCACATACTATAGGATTAAAAAAATAAAAATTGAATTTTGACTGAAGTTTTGACCAAGTTAAGGTGGTCAAACATACAAGTTTTTATATTTTTCAAAAGTTGTAATAAAAAATTCATAATTAATTATTTACTTGGAAAAAAATTACAAAAAAATATGCATCACATCGGGGCATGAGTCTTCTACTTATTTCTAAAATATTATAAAAAAATATTATCATTTTATTGTAGTTAGGGTTAGACAAACACCTACTTCTTATTTTTTCCCTGAAATTTAAGTACTACTACATTGAAATTTCAAATTTCACCAAATATTTATTTTTTAAACAAACCTAGTAGTTTAGAAACTACATTATATTTGCTACATATTCTATTCTTAAATATTTTTTAAATAATATAGATAACTTATTCAAATTTTTATGTCAAGTTTCCTAACTCGATTTTTCTAAATTTTTTGCCACTTAAGGGCCTGTTTTTTCCATGATGATCCTGCACATACCCAACAACAAGTACTAGAATATATTAAATGAAAAAGAATATACTCTAAAAAAACTTTCAATAAGAAGCAAACCAAAGTGAATGAGATAGATAATGTATTGACTGAAGAGATTATTCCTGCTCTTGAGAAGTTGAGGAAGGAGCATGTGCACTATGTGCAAGGAGAAAATGGAAATGTAGAACTAGAGGCAACAAGTACTAGAGTGTATGAAATGACAAAGGAATCTTCTCTAAAACACTTGAAGAGATTATTGCTGCTCTTGAGAAGTTGAGGAAGGAGCCTATGTAGCATGTGCAATGGGAAAATGACAATGCGAATGTGGATTAAATCAAGAGTTTTGTATTACATATGAACTTGTGCAAGCAAAGAAAGTGTGAGATGATGTTATAAGTAGAAATGAACAAATGAACTCACATATCCTTGAACTTAATAATTCCATGGAACAAATAAAATTGGAAATAGATGATAAGGAAAAGGGAAAATTAGATCTAAGTGCAGAAAAAGAGAATCAATTAGGTGGAGACATGAAATTCTTATCTAAAAAGGTAGACAAGTCTTGTAACGAACTTGTTAAAAAATATATAAATTCTCTAATCATAATGAAATAATTGATAGTGGATAGTAAGTGGGATAGAGGGAGGGAGAGAAAGAGGGAAGGAGGGAGATATGAAGTGGTAGGGTGGGAGGGATATAAGGACCAAAAATGGACTTAGTAGGAGGGAGTGATGTTATGGTGGATTGGATGAAATGAAAAAGAAATTTTCTTTAAAAACACATGAAAAAAAGTAGACCAAAGTGATTTCTGTATATTTTGAGAGGAGGATTGCATCCACCAAAGAAAGGCTAGAAAAGGATTTTTCAAGAGGATTGCATCCACCAAACAAAACCTATGTAATATTTGAGTCTGACATGTAGTTAATATTGCTATAAGGGTAGAAGAAATGTTTGAGATGATGATGAATGTGTGGATTCATTGGACATATAAAATAAGATAGAAGAGGTAATAAACTTAGATATGATTAAAGTTATGATTAAGAAATTTAAAGAAAAATAAGAAATCTAGAGATAAATACAATTGGAAATAGATGACAAGGAAAAGGAAAAAATAGATCTAAGTGCAAAAAAGGAGAATCAGTTGGGTGGAGACATGAAAGTATTATCTGAAAAGGTAGACAAGTCTTGTAAAGAACTTGTTAAAAGAAACATCTACATTCTATAATCATAAAGACACTCTCAAAGCTAAGAAAAAAGTGGCTACACAACTACATAAAAGTATTCAAGACATTGAAAACTCTTTCCAATAAATGGATGTTGATATCCTGAGGGTTCATGAGGGAGCAATTGATCTAAAGCTTCAAGTAAAATATGAAAAAGAATAAAGAGAGATGTAGGTAAAGATAGATACAAAGGTAGGGTGGGAGAGGTACAAAGAGAGAAATCTAGTGAGAGAGAGAGAGAGGGAGAGGGTGGGAGGGAGAGGTAGAGGTTGAGAGGGGTAGGTAGAAATTTGAAGATGAACTTCATTACATTCATGGTGCATACGAAACAAAAAAATTCATAAGGAAATAACTGATAGGGGGCGGTGCGTTTTCCAACATTGCAAATGATGTGAGCATTTTTTGTTCCAATCATATGAAGAACTTATGAAAATTTTCATAAGGAAATTTAACTCCTCCCAAACTCTCCACCCTCGAGCTTTGAACAAGGACAATGAGATAACTCACAATCTGTAATGCCTCGTCTTATAACCTAAGGAATGTTGCAATTGTGTATATGTGTAATAATTTTTTTTAAAAAGTATTAATATTAACTTAATTAGTTGCATAAATTCACTAAGTTACGCTACGTTACACTACTTGATTTTCCATAGACGACTTTAGTATTTAGCATTGCACATATTTAATTAACATAAACATTAAAAAGTAAACATTGCATATCAATTGAAATTCCATTCAAGATAGTTTAAAGTACAAATATGATTTCTTAAATTGCATTTGATAAGATATTACAATACTCATTCATCTGATGAGGTAGATCAATAATAGTTACAATTACATTTTACAAATGTTCACCTCATAAACAATTGAGGGATGTTTTCAAATACAAGATTTACAATAATGCAATAAAGAAAGTACATCTATATCCAAGTACGAGCTCTCCATCCATGAAGCTCTCGTTGCCATGATCATAAACTAGGGACCCAACGGAGTAAGGTGCATGTTCCACCCAACCATGTGGTACCTGTAGGTCCACCCCCCATGCTAGGAGATAGTAATTCGGTTACCTAGACATAACCTATTCACCCTAGACACAAGTAAATAACTAACTGATGGTTACATTGCTTCTAAATTTAGGACAATCGAATGTACTAAGTACACAAGGTAAACTATTATTTTAGGTGGAGTGTCATCACAATATCACAAAGGTTACCCTGGTGTTTCTTCCTAGGTTCTGGCCCCCAACTTGGGTTACCCTAGTAACCTCTTACGAAACCCGGCCCGATTTGCAAACTATTGCGGAATCGAATACCTTTTAAGGTAACAAGATATCAATTTTCCATTCCAGGCCTTGTCAATTTATACTCAAGACTGAACTAGCTCAAGAGTCTATAAGTGAGGCATAATCATCTTGTTAAAGATTTTAATTCTAACTACTGTGTTATTTAGTTATCACTGACATACTAACTCTTTGTAAGTTACCCTAACACCACTTTGTGTGTCGGCCCTCACATAGAGCCACTCCCCTAAACATAAAAAAGGAATTCTAAGTTTCCTTGACTAAGGTAGACACGGTGTACAAACATACAACATGTAACTCTACACTTTTCATAACGAACATCAAATCTATGTTCACAAACTCAGGTGTCAAAACACCATGTAAAACCACGTACACAACCTTAGCCAACAGAAAAATTCAACTTAAACAATCACAACCCCCACGTTATCCTACTTGTCTGGAAGACTTGTACACTTAAGACATTCCCAAATTGACCAATAAAAGAGAAAATACTATTTAAATCAAGTTAAAGCTCAATAGTAAAATATCATTTGTTTTTACTAAATCCTTTCAATTCAGTCATGAATAACAAGAAATAAATCAACTTGATTGTAATTCTTTTCTCAATTAATTAAGAATTTTAAAACAGTTGTTCATCTCTAATTCCACAGTAACTCATCATAATAAACATCATTATCACAATTTAAAATATTTCATTTATATTTTAAATTCCAATTCCACACACATAAAACACTCAACATAATAAAATAATTATTTAATATTTTTCTACCAAAATATTTATTTAATTATTTTATTATAACAATAGGTCAACAATATTATTTCAATTTTCTAAATTTCCTAATATTCAATAATTACATATTTATAATTACAATATATATTATATATATAATATTTATTAAAATAATATATATCATATATATCATATATATTATAATTATAAATATTATATAATATTTAAATATGAATTAAAGAAAATTCTTAAAAATTAAACAAGGCACATAACATATCTACACCAGTCCGCAGCCAATGTACAACCACGACAAAGGCTGTGGGTAGGGCTGCCTTCGCAGCCCTCCCCACAGGGCCGCATTGTGGAAGGTAGCACCATGCGTTGCCTGTAAAGGCAACGCTAGGCGCTGCCCTCCACACCATCTCCCTGTTGGGAGTCAGTAGTGGGGGCAGTAACGCTTGCCGCCCAACACAACAATTTTTTTTAAATGAAATTTTCTATATTCAATTTCATACATTATAAAATATTTCTGAAATAAAATTTCTGTGTGATTTTCTATGAAAATCCGTGTACAAATTTCACAACTTTGGTATAAAATTTCATAAAATTCTTCATATAATATATATATATATATATACAAAATTTCCACAATAAATCAAATACTGTGATTATGTAAATACTTGAAACAGTGTTTTCCTACAGAAAAACTAAGAAATTTATCCATTTAAACAATTTTTTCCCTCAAAGAATTTTCAATTAAAATCACAGCAGATTCACAACTAAAAATATCAAAATCTTTTCTACAGAAACCCATAACAAAATTTTAACAGGAAACTTCATTTAAAATTCTTCAAAATCTTTCCTATGTCCTTTGAGAATTTTCTACTATTTAAACAAAATCTTTACAAATTTTACCGAGAAAAAATAAGGAATCTCAAAACAAATATTTCCTCAAACATTCTTTTTTTAAAGAAAACAGATTAATTACAAAGGAAAATACCTATTTTCCTGTAACTTGAAAATTGTTTGTAGAAGAGAGCCTCTATTGCTTGTAGCGTGCAATCCTCCAAATCTTCTCTAGAAAACCCAAATCCAAAGAAATCTAAAACCAACCACAAAGATCTTCCCACCAAAGGGATCTTCCAGAAATATACAACATATAGAGGAAATCACAATTTCTTAAAAATAATTTCAACAGCCCACTATTTTTCAATTCCCGTGAAGAAAAAGATAAACTTTTGTGTTTCCCCCAATCCCAGATAACCTCCGAGCAATTCCTCAACCAAAAATAATAAATTTTAATTGGCACACATGTCGAGAAGAAGAACATATCTTCAACAACTTCTTGACAATCTTTCCTTTCAAGATTTGCTTGTTTTTTTAATTTATTTAAAATTTCAATTTCCAAATTGCAAATTTTATTTAATAATTAAAAATGCCATTTCCCAAATAACAAATAATTTAAAATTAAATCTATTCACACACATTTAAAACAATTTTAATTTAATTAATTAATTTATTTAATTAAATGAATTTAATCTCAATGATCAAATTATTTAACCAAACAAACTAATTAATTAATTAAATATCATGTAAAACTTATTTCTCCAACATTTAAAAAATTAATTTAAATAACAGTAAATTAGAGAATAATAAACTATCATTAAAATTGACAAGATTTTCCTATCATAGCAATTTAATCCAATCAGGAAAAGACAAGACAACTAAAAACTCCAAACTAAACTGACGATGTACTGAGACTGGGTTTAAGACTAGACTAGGATGAACCATGCTACTACCTCCCAATCAACATATCCGTTCAGTATTGACACACTCAGACCTGAGTAACCAGGTGGAGTCAGTGTCATGTACCTGCAATCCTGTAACCAAACAAATAACATACATATATATATATAATCCATAATACAGGCACACCATGCAGAGAAAATCACAGACATCACAGGGCACTCACAAGCGAGTGATGCAATTCCCTTCTCCACACCAATACACATCACATCAGACTGACAAATTAAATAACAGTTAGTCCATTATAAACATAAATATAGCAATAACATCTGAAGGAAAACATCTACGCTATATAAAAGCATGTCAGAAATCAATTATCACCATACAATGTATCATCATATCACAAAGTAAATCCACTCTCACTCAAAATCAGCGATCAAAATATCCAAACCAAAGTACCAAAGTCTAACAGTGTGAAAACATGCAAACATAAAACATAAGCATAAATGGAGGGGTACTACATCCTCCCCCCTAGGATCAGGCTTGCTCCTGAAAGCTTGGGAACGGATAGGGATAAAGTTCCCTCATGCATGTCGCATCCTCTCAAGTAGCAGAAGCCTCATGGCTAGGATCCCATTGGACCCTCACCTGATCAACATCTCGACCCTTGAGATCGAGCGTCCGGTGCTCTAGAATGGCCACGGGCTGCAAAGCCAGCTGCCCGTCCTCTACCTGTAACGCATTCCAATCAAGTACATGAGAAATGTCTAGATGATATGGTCTAAGAACTGATACATGAAAAACATCATGAATACATGACAAACTGGGTGGTAAGGCGAGTCAATACGCCACAGGACCAATTCTCTCTAAGATCTCAAATGGCCCAACGAAATGAGGCACAAGCTTAGAGCCTTTTCCATAATGGATTGGACTCTTTCACGGTCGCACTCGAAGAAACACTCTATCACCAACTACAAACTGTCGGTCTATTCTATGCACATCGGCATATTTCTTTTGCCTATCCTGTGCTGCTATCAGATGTTCTCTAATTTGGTCAACCCGCTGCTCCATGTCTCGAAGCATCTCAGGTCCAAGTAATACTCTATCCTCTAGTCAATCCCAACTCAATGGAGTTCGACAAGGACGATCGTATAATTCCTGAAATGGTGGCATACCTATGGAACTCTGATATCTGTTATTGTAAGCAAATTCTACTAAATATAGATAATCCTCCCAACGTGATTGTTGGTCCATTACATACATTCTAAGCATATCCTCCAATATTTGGTTAACTCTCCATTTTTCCATTGGTTTGCACGAGGATGATCGTTGAACTAAAGTTCAGCTGTGTACCTAGAAGCATGTGTAATGAAGTCCGTAGGGGTTGATGTAAATGCCTAGGATCTCACAATAGAAATAATGCTACAAGGAATCCCATGCAATCTAACTATGTCCTCCATGAATATCCTAGCTACGGATGAAGCATTATATGATGATTGTACTGGTGAAAAATGAGCTACCTTAGTCAATCGGTCAACAATTACCATAATGGCATCATGTTGACCTGATGACGTAGGTAGCCCTACAATAAAATCAACGGATATAATATCCCATTTCCATTCAGGAATGAGATGTGGCTGCAATAATCCAGCAGGATGTTGATGCTCAGCTTTGACTCGCTGGCATTCAAGACACCTCAATACATAGTCAACAATATCACGTTTCATACCGGTCTAAATACAATTGCGAGAATCGGTATGCATTTTTCTTAGCTTACTGGATACAGTGGTATGGATCTCGATGTGTAGGTCATCATTAATGTATGAGAGACCCACTCAAAGTATTGGTACATAAATATGACCTAAATGTCGTAATATACCATCACGGTTCAAGACATGCCACGCAAATGGGCCTTCTAAAGGTCTGCAGTTGAAATCTCGATACTGAAAATATCAATAGAATGTCAATCGATCCTTCTATTCTGAGAATATCACTCACTCTGCCGTCTATCATTTAAGTTAAGAAAAATCAGTGATATAGTCAATCCAGGTGCCAAAGTGTCTCAGTCAGTCAGATTCGTGTCTCAAACTTCTTCCCTTTTCTCTGAAGAGAAGTAATAGGATGACCAATTCTAGAAAATCCCTCAACAAACTGCCTATAATAACCAGCTAGACCCATAAAACTACGCACTTCACCTACATTAGTAGGCACTGGCCAATCTATAATAGCTTGAATCTTTGAAGGATCTACAACAATACCTTTTCCAGATATCACATGTCCAAGATATTTTACTTCAGTTTGAAAGAAGTCACACTTCTTCATGTTTGCATACAATTGATTTTTCCTTAAACATTGCAATACCTGTCTCAAGTGTTCTTCATGTTCCTTCATGTTTCTCGAATAGATTAAAATATCATCGAGAAATACAAGGACAAAGCAATCAAGGTAATGTCACGAGAATGCACCATTCATTAAACTCCTTGAATATAGATGGGTGCATTAAGTTAAAATAGCGGTACTCTTTATTGAATTATTGGTGCCCATACTTGATCTGAGGAAATGCATTTTTTTATGAATATATGCTTGACTATTAAGCAATTGATGGTAACAGTTTCAAATCAATTTTGGTGAACACGGCCCAAGCTCCTTAGTTTGATCAAAGATCGCCGATTCTAGGCAAAGGATAACGATTCTTAATTGTAACCTTGTTCAATTGATGATAGTCAATGCACAGTCTAAGTGACCCATCCTTCTTCTTTACAAAGATGACAGGTGCTCCCCAAAGGGAAATACTTGGATGAATAAAACCCTTTTCTAATAGTTTCTCTAACTAAATACGAAGTTCCTCTAACTCCTGAGTCGTCATTCTATATGGAGCTCTAGATATAGGCTCAGCTCCAGGAACTAGGTCAACTCTAAAGTCAATATCTCTCTTCGGTGGAATTCTAGGTATATCATCAGGAAACATGTCAGCGAATTCCCTAAGAATATGATGATCATCAAGAGATACCTCTCGACTCTCACTTTCTTCTAGATCAATAACTGTTGTTGCAAATAGTTGACAACCTTGACGAAGACATCTCTTTAATTGCATAGTAGATATCATCCGCAAAGAGATAGGTCTTTGTACACCTATGATTTCCACTTTCACACCTAAATCATTAATGCAAGTAACTATCTTAAGTCGACAGTCAATCACAGCATGATGAGATGCTAACCAATCCATACCTAAAACTATGTCATACGATCCTAAAGGTGTAACATGAAGATCTACTAAGGTAGTTAACGTACCAATTCTAAGTTCACAGTTATGTACTAAGTTCTCTACCACTACTTTCACCCTAGAGGAAAATTCAACCTACCACTTACTGCCTTGCTTTACCACCACAAGACCACAATGGTCAACGATGGTCGGTGAAATAAAGGAGTCGGTAGCTCTAAAATAAAAAAGAATGGAAACACTAACACCATGTAACTTACTTGAAGTCTCGACCACTGTGTTCTGGTGATCGGCTTGGTGGTCATTAATTGCAACATAAACTATATGTGATCGTCCTACATCACCCACTATAGGCTCTAAAACTGTAGGTCGAGGCCCAAATCCAATAGAACCTCTCATCGCACACTGCCTAGTAATGTGTCCCTGTTGTCCACACGAGTAACAACCTGTGCCTCTACCGAATCCTCTGCCACCCGAAGGTGCATTGGATTGCTGGAAACTACCTCTACTGATAGTAGACTGAGCACTCTGCGTAGGCTGATCCTGCTTATTACTCTTGTTGTGCCACCAGTTGCGACCCTTTCCTGTTTGTGGACTATTACCTTGTTGTGGTTGTGGATTATTATTCTTTTGAGGTGTACGTTGTTGTTGTTGCTGCCCACCCTTAGAGGGTGTCTGTTGGTTCCTAGAGGAACCCCCTGTCTATGCGTGTCGACCCCGTGGACTAAAACCTGCTACAGGAGCACTACCAATCTGTACTATTGTGTGACCACCTAACGCCATAACAAGATTCTCTTCCACTATGCAAGCCTTCTCCACCACAACTTCCATAGTATTTGGCTCAAAGACTCTGACTCCACCACTAATGCGGGCATTTAAGCCCCTGATGAAGTGCTGTACTAGCATAGACTCATCATCGCCAATACCTGCATACTACTTGAGTTCATAGAATCTACGTTCATATTGCTCAATAGATAGAGCCAACTGACGTAGATCATGGAACTCGTCAACCCGACGTTGCCTCTAGTGTTCCGATAGGAACTGTGCTCTAAACCTCTCCAGAAACATCTCCCAAGACACTGACCCAATATCTAAGTGGAGCTTCTACTCCTCTAGGCGCCACCAAGTAGAGGCGAATCCTCTCATGTGCATAATAGCGCATCTTGCACGGGTATTGCTACCTTAAGGGTGCATGGTGAAGCATCTATCCAAATCCAGTAGCCAGGTCTCTACCTCTAAGCCACCTCCTGTACCATCAAAAGTAGGAGGGTGTGCCCTCAATAAATCCCGCATGTGTCCTGCAGAAATAGCATCCTTATGCACTGAATCATCTACTCTCCATGTAGATCTATCACGCTCTCTAACTACCTCTTGCTCAACTTCCTGTCTAGGTCCAAGTTGAGCTAGGACCTCCTCTAATAAAGGACATATCTGTGAACCCTCTATTCCTGACTGTTCAGGATTCTATCCCTCATTCCTCTGATCCAACTACTCTTCCTGATCACTCTGATGAGGGCTCAGAGGGGGAGTAAATTGAGGGATTGGCCCTCGACCTCCACCTCGACCTCTACCACGACCTCTACCACCTCATCTAGGCATGATCCTACACATGAAAAATAATGAGACTTAGATACTAATCAACCAAGGTTAACAGATAGCGACACTACGTACTAGGTCAACCTAATGGGCTCGTGATTACCCAGAGCGTCTAGTGTTTGTAACCTTGGCTCTGATACCAATCTACAATGCCCTGTCTTATAACCTAAGGAATGTTGCAATTGTGTATATATGTGTAATAATTTTTTTAAAAAAAGTATTATTATTAACTTAATTAGTTGCATACATTCACTAAGTTACGCAATGTTACACTACTTGAGTTTCCATAGACGACTTTAGTATTTAGCATTGCACATATTTAATTAACATAAACATTAAAAAGTAAACATTGCATATCAATTGAAATTCCATTCAAGGTAGTTTAAAGTACAAATATGATTTCTTACATTGCATTTGATAAGATATTACAATACTCATTCATCTGATGAGGTAGATCAATAATAGTTACAATTACATTTTACAAATGTTCACCTCATACATAATTGAGGGATGTTTTCAAATACAAGATTTACAATAATGCAATAAAGAAAGTACATCTATATCCAAGTACGAGCTCTCCATCCATGAAGCTCTTGTTGCGATGATCATAAACTAGGGACCCAACGGAGTAAGGTGCACGTTCCACCCAACCATGTGGTACCCGTAGGTCCACCCCCCGTGCTAGGAGATAGTAATTTGGTTACCTAGACATAACCTATTCACCCTAGACACAAGTACATAACTAACTGATGGTTACATTACTTCCAGATTTAAGACAATCGAATGTACTAAGTACACAAGGTAAACTGTTATTTTAGGTGGAGTGTCATCACAATATCGCAAAGGTTACCCTGGTGTTTCTTCCTAGGTTCCAGCCCCCAACTTGGGTTACCCTAGTAACCTCTTACGAAACCCGACCCCATTTGAAAACTATTGCGGAATTGAATATCTTTTAAAGTAACAAGATATCGATTTTCCATTCCAGGCCTTCTCAACTTATACTCAAGACTGAACTAGCTCAAGAGTCTATAAGTGAGGCATAATTATCTTGTTAAAGATTTTAATTCTAACTACTGTGTTATTTAGTTATCACTGACTTACTAACTCTTTGTAAGTTACCCTAACACCACTTTGTGTGTCGGCCCTCGCACAGACCCACTCCCCTAAACATAACAAAGGAATTATAAGTTTCCCTAACTAAGGTAGACAAGGTGTACAAACATACAACATGTAACTCTACACTTTTCATAACGAACATCAAATCTATGTTCACAAACTCAGGTGTCAAAACACCATGTAAAACCACGTACACAACCTTAGCCAACAGAAAAATTCAACTTAAACAATCACAACCCCCACGTTATCTTACTTGTCTGGAAGACTTGTACACTTAAGACATTCCCAAATTGACCAATAAAAGAGAAAATACTATTTAAAGCAAACTAAAGCTCAATAGTAAACTATCATTTGGATTTACTAAATCCTTTCAATTTAGTCATGAATAACAAGAAATAAATCAACTTGATTGTAATTCTTTTCTCAATTAATTAAGAATTTTAAAATAGTTGTTCATCTCTAATTCCACAGTAACTCATCATAATAAACATCATTATCACAATTTAAAATATTTCATTTATATTTTAAATTCCAATTCCACACACATAAAACACTCAACATAATAAAATAATTATTTAATATTTTTCTACCAAAATATTTATTTAATTATTTTATTATAACAATAAGTCAACAATATTATTTCAATTTTCTAAATTTCCTAATATTCAATAATTACATATTTATAATTACAATATATATATTATATATAATATATATATCATATGTATCATATATATTATAATTATAAATATTATATAATATTTAAATATGAATTAAAGAAAATTCTTAAAAATTAAACAAGGCACATAACATATCTACACCAGTCCATAGCCAATGTACAACCATGGCAAAGGCTATGGGTAGGGCTGCGCTGTGGAAGGCAGCGCCATGCACTGCCCTCCACACCATCTCCCTATTGGGAGTCGGCAATGGGGGCAGTAACCCCTGCCGCCCAACACAACAATTTTTTTTTTAAATGAAATTTTCTATATTCAATTTCATACATTATAAAATATTTCCGAAATAAAATTTCCTTGTGATTTTCTATGAAAATATGCGTACAGATTTCACAACTTTGGTATAAAATTTCATAAAATTCTTCATATAATATATATATATATATATATATATATATATATATATATATATATATATATATATATATATAAATATATATATACATATATATATATATAAATATATATATATATATACAAAATTTCCACAAGAAATCAAATACTATGATTATGTAAATACTTGACACAAGGTTTTCCTACAGAAAAACTGAGAAATTTATCCATTTAAACAATTTTTTCCCTCAAATAATTTTCAATTAAAATCACAGCAGATTCACAACTAAAAATATCAAAATCTTTTCTACAAAAACCCATAACAAAATTTTAACAGGTAACTTCATTTAAAATTCTTCAAGATCTTTCCTATTTCCTTTGAGAATTCTCTACTATTTAAACAAAATCTTTACAAATTTTACTGAGAAGAAATAAGGAATCTCAAAACAAATATTTCCTCAAACATTCTTTTTTTAAAGAAAATAGATTAATTACAAAGGAAAATACCTATTTTCCTGTAACTTGAAAACTATTTGTAGAAGAGAGCCTCTGTTGCCTATAGCGTGCAATCCTCCAAATCTTCTCTAGAAAACCCAAATCCAAAGGAATCTAAAACCAACCACAAAGATCTTCCCACCAAAGGGATCTTCCAAAAATATACAACATACAGAGGAAATCACAATTTCTTAAAAATAATTTCAATAGCCCACTATTTTTCAATTCCCGTGAAGAAAAAGATAAACTTCTGTGTTTCCCCCAATCCCAGATAACCTCTGAGTAATTCCTCAACCAAAAACAATAAATTTTAACTGGCACACATGTCGAGAAGAAGAAAATATCTTCAACAACTTCCCGACAATCTTTCCTTTCAAGATTTGCTTATTTTTTTTTAATTTATTTAAAATTTCAATTTCCAAATTGCAAATTTTATTTAATAATTAAAAATGCCATTTCCCAAATAACAAATAATTTAAAATTAAATCTATTCACACACATTTAAAACAATTTTAATTTTATTAATTAATTTATTTAATTAAATGAATTTAATCTCAATGATCAAATTATTTAACCAAACAAACTAATTAATTAATTAAATATCATGTAAAACTTATTTCTTTAACATTTAAAAAATTAATTTAAATAACAGTAAATTAGAGAATAATAAACTATCATTAAAATTGACAAGATTTTCCTATCAAAGCAATTTAATCCAATCAGAAAAAGACAAGACAACCAAAAAATCCAAACTAAACTAACGATGTACTGAGACTAGGTTTAAGACTAGACTAGGATGAACCATGCTACTACCTCCCAATTAACATATCTGTTGAGTCTTGACACACTCAAACCTGAGTAACCAGGTGGAGTCGGTGTCATGTACCTTCAATCCTGCAACCAAACAAATAACATACATATATATATAATCCATAATACAAGCACACCGTGCAGAGAAAATCACAGACATCACAAGGTACTCGCAAGCGAGTGATGCAATTACCTTCTCCACACCAATACATGTCACATCAGACTGACAAATTAAATAACAGTTAGTCCATCATAAACATAAATATAGCAATAACATCTGAAGGAAAACATCTACGCTATATAAAAGCATGTTAGAAATTAATTATCACCATACAATGTATCATCATATCACAAAGTAAATCCACTGTCGCTCAGAATCAGCGATCAAAATATCTAAACCAAAGTACCAAAGTCTAATAGTGTGAAAACATGCAAACAGAAAACATAAGCATAAATGGAGGGGTACTACACAATCCACTAGCTTTTCCAACCTTAAATTATTTTATACATATATTTTTCATAAGGATGAATTTAGGATAGCTAAGACAATGAATTAAGGGGTCCCAAGAGGATGGATTAAGGGGATATACAAGATCCTTGACTTAAATTATGTATCATGCGAGAAAATTAGTTTTATAAATAAGAGATGGCTTAAAAGGGTACATAATTTTAGATAAGGGGTATAGAGTATTTGGATTTTAAACTAGATAAGGGTCTTTCTATGGATTAAAGTTGTCATAATGCATGTTGTATCAATTTGATTATTTTTATGTATCCCTAAAATATAACCCCCCCATACTCTCCATTGTTTAACTTTGAACATGTAAAATGAAATAATGGAAATTGACATTGTGTTTTCCAACATGCAATTATTTTGTGCGGGTACTAGAATATATGAAATGAAAAAGGAATCTACTATAAAAAAAACTTCAAAAGATGTAGAAAAAAGTGAATGAGATAGATAATGTATTGGTTTCAAGTTTCATAAACCATCTACTCAAACCCAGTGTGTCTTCCAACTTGCATTTATACCATGCATTTACTTTCTTCATCTGATTGGAACAAAAAAGTGCTCATATTATTTTTAGTGTTGGAAAACACATTTTCCCGTATCAGTTATTTCCTTATGAAAAGTTTTTGTTTCACACACACCAAGAATGTGAGGGAGAGAGAGAGAGAGGGAACTTTCCAATCTGAAATTGTTGTAAGGAAATACTTTTCTTATTTAGAGAGTATGAATGTAATGAAAGGAACTTTCAAAATTTACCACAACTGTTACTTAGAGTAAAAATTACATTTCAATTTCTCATATGATGGAAAAATAAATGAACAAAATAATTGTAGGTTGGAAAACATAGTGAGTTGTGAGTGATTGCATTCTTCTTGTTCTAAGATCAAGGGTGGAGAGCTTGGGGAGGATTTTCAAGTGGGGGATACATAAAAATAATCAAATTAACCCGATGGGTGACTAACCAATTAGGTTGTTATGTGTAGAGGGTTTTACCAAAGTATGTCAATTGTAGGTTTCATAACATCTAGTGTTTTCTAAGTATGTCAATTGTAGGTTTCATAACATCTAGTGTTTTCTAACCTGTAGGTGGGGGATACATAAAACTAATCAAATTAACCCAATGGGTGGTTAACCAATTAGGTTGTTATGTGTAGAGGGTTTTACAAAAGTATGTCAATTGTAGGCTTCATAACATCTAGTATTTTCTAACCTGCAATTATTGTAATGA
This sequence comes from Sequoia sempervirens, assembly GCA_007258455.2. NCBI lineage: Eukaryota > Viridiplantae > Streptophyta > Pinopsida > Cupressales > Cupressaceae > Sequoia > Sequoia sempervirens. The sequence goes on along the minus strand of VDFB02342601.1, from coordinate 43,417 downwards.
AAACCTTTTATAATTGGTTAATTGGAGAATTATACCTTAATGTCATTTGAGTTACAAAATTATGATAATTTGGTAAATTGAGAACCTGCTAGACCTCTAGTTCCATGTTTCCATTTTTCCATTGCACATAGTGCACATGCTCATTCATCAAATTCCTAAGAGTAGGAAAGATCTCTTTAGTCAATACATTATCTATCTTATTCACTTTAAGTGTTTTTATATTAAGAAGATAGTGATGACACCTATATTAATTAGGTGTTGTATTTATGTTTTAGTGCTTTGCATTGATTAGAAAAATGAACTATCACTTAATGATATACACAAGAGAGAGGTGTCAAATGACAAATAAGAAATGAGGAATCATGATGATCAATTGAGATTCTAAAAGAATGGATAGGACATGTGTGTCTGAGGGAAAGAGAGGTGGAAGGAGGGAGATAGGAAGTGGTAAGGAGATATGGTGAGAGAAGAAGGTTAGGAGGGATGGTGAGAGAGGAGAGATAGAGAAGTATAAAGGGATGGCGGGAGGGAGATATCTAGTGAGGCAGGATGGGAGGCATAAAGGGAGAGAGAGGAAATGAGGGAGACATGTAGAGGTAGGTAGATAGGGGTAAGGTTGAAGGAATAAATGAATAAGTAGGTAGAGAGAGTGAGGGGAGATAGGGAAAGGAGAGAGGAAAGGGAAGAGATAAGTAGATAGAGAGGGCAAGTTTGGAAGGAGGGAGATGTAGGTAGAAATAGAGGTGGGATGGGATGGATCAAGGGAAAGGTAGGTAGAGAGGGAGAGGGTGAGTGGAGATAGAGAGAGGGAGGGAGGGAGGGAGAGAGAGGGAAAGAAGGAGGTGTATAGGTAGGGATATATTCTTCTTATCTTTAACTTCCTTTTCTAAGTGGCTAATTTTAGTCTTCTATTGTTTTTCTACAATTTCAACACTTTCGACTATTTCTTTTTTTGCACTTAGTTCTAATTTTTCTTTTCATTATCATTTATTTCCAATTTTATTTGTTCCATGGAATTCTTATGTTCAAGAATCTTTGAATTCATTTGTTCAACTCCACTTATACAATCATCTCACTTTCTTTTCTTACACAAATTCATTGATCATGAAAAGAGTTTTGTTAAAAAGTGATGGTATCGATAACGAATTAGTAAAATAGAGAAGTATGTTTAGAAATATATACAAGACTTATAAATATAAGTATCTTTAGAATATCCAAATCAATAAATTCATACATTTGTGAGGGAGAGAGGGAGAGAGGTAGAGGGACAGATGGAGGGATATAGGGAGTGGTAGTGTGGGAGTGATAAAGGGAGGAAGAGAAAGAGGGAAGGAGGGAGATATAGAGAGGTAGGGTAGGAGAGTTAGGTATAAAGAGAGTTAGGGTGAGAGGGAGGGCTAGGTGGAGAGAGATTGTGTGTGTGAGGGAGAGAGGGAAGGAGGGAGATATGGAGTGGTAGGGTGGGAGGGATAGAAGGACCTAAAATGGACTTAGTAGGAGGGAGATATGTGATGGTGGATTGTGGTACATGGGCACCCAAAATGGATTTATAGGATGGATGAATAGGGATAATGTTTTTGGGATATTATGGTGGAGGGGGATGGTGAAAAATGGTTGGGAGAATGATAATACATAATGTATTGACTTAAGATATTCTTCCTTCTCTTGAAAAGTTGAGTAAAAAGTGGTTATAAAGCTACATAAAAGTATTCAAGGCACTGAAAACTCTATCCAAGAAAGGGATGTTGTTGGCCTAAGGGTTGATGAGGGACTAGCTGATCTAAAGCTTCAAGTAAAACATATGAAAAAATAGGTTAGAAGATCATGAAAAGTAATTGTAGGGGGTGTTAACAAGTAAGAGTAGTAGGGATGAGGAAAAAAGTGTCAAAAATTAACTTGTCTAGATGCACAGGAAATAGTTGGAAGTGTTCAAATTGTAACAAAACAAAAGAGTAAAATTAAACACTTAGAAAAGGAATTAAAATATAAGAAGAGGGTATGTGCAAGATCATCATGGAAAAAATAGGCCCTTAAGTGGCAAAAAATTTAGAAAAATCAGTGTTAGGCAACTTGACATAAAAATTTGAATAAGTTATCTATATTATTTCAAAAATATGTAAGAATAGAATCTATATAAAATTGAATGTATTTTCTAAACTACTAGGTTTATTTAAAATAAATAAAATCTATTTGGTGAAAATTTGAAATTTCAATGCGTAGTAATTAAATTTCAGGGGAAAAAATAAGAAGTAGGTGTCTATCTTACCACCCTAACCATAATAAAATGATAATATTTTTGTAAGATTTTATATATAATTAGAGGACTCATGTCTGGATGTGATGCATATTTTTTGTAATTTTTTTCCAAGTAAATAATTAATTATGAAATTTTTATTAGAACTTTGAAAAATATAAAAACTCATATGTCTGACCACCCTAACTTGGTCAAAACTTCATGATTTTTTTTTTTAATCCTATAGTATGTGAAACATAGAATGTGACGCATGTCTCGATTCAAAAAATTTGATACCGTTTGAAAGTTATAGATTTTTCAATCAACCTATCGATCGGGACTTTAGTCATAATTCTAATAGAAAATGAATAATAATTATATATTAAATTAAAATTAAAGCATTTAATTTATATTGGTGGAAAGCTGAGAATCTCCTCTAAAAACCCTTTTTGTTTCATCAATTTTGGGTAAAAAAAAAGTCATCAGCCACATACCCTACAAATACCCATAATATTGCCACTTTTTGGCCCATCATGATCCTGCAGATACCCAAGAATATTTTATCATCAAAGGAAAAGGAGGTTCATGTTGTTGAGAGAGAGTTGCAATCTAAAAGCCATGAAGTTGAGAAAATAAAGACAATAATGGAAGGTGTTGATTATGAAGAAGGGTGCATGGAGACATTATAAAAAGAGTGTTTGCAAGAATTTAAGGTAGTTTAGAAGTTGAAGTGTTTGTAGACATCTTACATTTCCTACCATTGAATAATTTTTTGTTTCTAATTTCTAGCACACAGTCCAATCCTAATAGGTCTACACATGTGGTATACCTCTAGAAGCATCTTAGTAGTCATTGTGAAGGTATAAATTTTTTATTCATAAGATTGGAATTAAGATGGATAAAATTTATCTTTTATGTCTTTCTGAATAAAATGGATTGTCATTCATTGAATCTTCCTATTCTACGTAAATTATTTAATTAAATTTAGTTTTGATTCTTTTCATTCAAGAAGATACTTAAGAACATAACATGGAAATGACAAGTGAAAACTAGATAACAACAAGGAAAATCATATCATTTCTTCATGTTTCATATCATAAGGATGTAGGTTCTAGTTTCCAAAATAGGGGATGTAGGTTCTATAAGTAATGTGCTCTCTTGGATAAAGGTAAACAAACAACCCCAATCAAAATTCCACTTTTCTCGTATCTTATTATTTGGATTCAAACTGGTATTGCTTTGAACAAGCACAATGAAATAACTCATAACCCACTATGTTTTCCAACACACAATTATTTTGTGCATATATTTTTCATGAGGATGAATTTAGGATAGCTAAGACAATGCATTAAGCGGTCCTAAGAGGATATATTTTACAAGATCCTTGACTTAAATTATGTGTCATGTGAGAAAATTAGTTTTATAAATAGGAGATAACTTAAAAGGGCACATAATTTCAAATAAGGGGTATAGAATATTTTGGTTTTAAACTAGAAGGGTCTTTGTATAGATCAAATTAGTCACCATGTATGTTGTATCATTTATTTTTATTTTTATGTATCTATAAAATATAACTCCCCCAATACTCTTCACTATTTAACTTTGAACATGTAAAATGAAATAATGGAAACCGAAATTGTGTTTTCCAACATGCAATTATTTTGTGTAGGTACTAGAATATATGAAATGAAAAAGGAATCTGCTCTAAAAACACTTGAAAATATGTAAACCAAAGTGAATGAGATAGATAATGTATTGGTTGCAAGTTTCATAAACCATCTACTCAAACCCACTGTGTTTTCCAACCTACAATTATGTTTTGCATTTACTTTCTTCATCTGATTGGAACAAAAAAATACTTACATTATTTTTAGTGTTGGAAAACACACTGTTCCCTATTAGTTATTTCCTTATGATTTTTTTTTTGTACGCACCAAGAATGTAATGAAGTACACCTTCAAGTTTTAGAACTCTTTGGTGTAAAAATGACATTTCAATTTCTTCATATGATTGGAACAAAAAAATGTTCACATTATTTGTAGAGTTGTAAAACACACTATCCCTTGTCAGTTATTTCCTTATGATTTTTTTTGTTTCGTATGGACCAAAAAAATAGTGCTCACATTATTTGTAGAGTTGGAAAACACAAAATAATTGCAGGTTGGAAAACACAGTGGGTTGTGAGTGATTGCATTATGCTTGTTCAAATCTCAAGGGTGGAGATATTGGGGAGGATTTCTAGGTGGGGGATACATAAGAATAATTAAATTGACATGAGTGGTGACTAACCAATTAGTTTGGTATGTTTAGAGGATTTTATAACAATATGTGGGTTGCAGGTTTCATAACACCTAGTGCTTTCCAACTTGAAGTTGTTGTAATGAATTATTTTTCTTATTTAGAGAGTACAAATGTAATGAAATATACTTTCAAAATTTACCACAACTATTACTTAGAGAAAAAGTTGTGCTTCAATTTCCTCATATGATGGGAAAAGAAATACACAAAATAATTGTAGGTTGGAAAACATAGTGGGTTGTGAGTGATTTCAATCTTCTTGTTCTAAGATCAAGGGTGGAAAGCTTGGGGAGGAGTTGTAGGTGGGGGATACATAAAAAAAATCAAATTATATTCTTGGTGCATATGAAACAAAAAAAATCATAAGGAAATAAGTAATAGGGGATAGTGTTTTTGTAGTACCCCTCCATTCTCACCTGGGATGTGCAGGTAGTTTGGCTAAGGAATCAGAAGAAGAAGATGGGACAAGAGCTTCTAATGGTATTTTTGTGAGTATGGTATTATATTATGATTTCATTTAATTAGTGATATTAGTTTGATTTCAGTAACATTGCGATGCATTAATTTTGTAAATTATGTTATGATATGATTTGTTAGTTTATAAATGGTTAATTTATCGGTTATATTATATTGATTGGATAGATCTGATGAAGGACAGTGTAGCACCACTCGTTCGCGGGTGCCCTGCTACGCTGCGATTCCTTCTCACAAGGTACTTGTATTTAAATAGATATATTGTGCACAACATTGTTTGTATGCAGGGATTGCAGGTGCATAGTCTCGATTCCACAACCCAATGGTATAATGTTGAAATAGAGGTGGCAATGAAGTCATCCCGTCCCGTGATGTCAGATCACCTTGTTTAAATGGTTTTGTGCATTCTTGTAATTGCCGTTCTTTCTGGTCGTCGTTTGTGTCTTATCGTATTTTATTTTTGTTGGTATTTTATAAGTTGTGATTGAATTAATTAAATAAGGGTAATATTGTTATTAAAATGTTAGATTAAATTGTGTTTAAATATTTAAATTTTTTATTTTTTATTTTTTAAAAAAGTCACGTATTTTATTAAATGTTAATTAAATATTAAATTGTGTTTATTATTTTAATTAATTATCTTGTTGAGGATAATTGTTAGAATAAATTATTTAAATTAATTAGATAATGTGCTTTGCAAGTAAAGTTGTAAAAAGCGGAAATTAAAAAAATATATATATTGAAAATAGAAAAATAAATAAATTAAAGAGTGAAAAAGTTGTGTGAACGAATGAGAATTGAGATTTGACTGAAAAAGCTTGCTTTTAAAGATATAAATTTATTTTATTCAGGATTTTGGTGAGCTTTTGCAAGAAATTGGAATATCTTTTGTTTAATTGAAATTTTTGCAAGTTTTTATAGACAGACAGAGGATTATTGAAGGGGGGTTGCACAAAATAATGGTTCTTCACTGTTGAGTCTTCTGAAGTTTTCTGTTATCATTAGTTCATCTGAGTTCTTGAAAGGGGGGTGGTTTCAATCTTTTGCTTGCATTATGATTGGAGATAATTTTTTGGATAAGAATTGGATTCGTATTCGAACTCAATATTTTGGAGAGGAGATTTTGAAGCAAAAACGAGGAGCTCTTCGAGGTCATTAGAATCAAACAGGAATCATCAAATTTTTGAATAAGCGCAGGACAACAGGTTTCGTTTGTTTTTCCTTTGTTTTCTCCTCCATTTTTCTGTTTCAAAGAAAAATAGAATTAATCAAAAATAATTTGTGTGAGAAAAGAAAACCTTTGTTTGAATGGAAAATTACTGAAAGAGATTAGACTAATTTTCTGAAAAATTAATGGATTGATTTCAATTTGTCAAATAAAAAACCTATATCTTCTAAAATGTTTAATTTGTCTCTGTGAGATTTTGAGAAAATTGATTCCTCTTTGAAAATAATGAATTTGAAATTTTTCTAAAATATATGAAAATATATTTATGCATAAATATTTTTATTTATCCCTCTGTATTTTTTATTTTGTTATATTAAAAAAATTATATATATATATATATAAGTATATATATATACACATATATATATATTTTATGTCATGCTATATTTGTATATGTGTCAGTTGTACTGTTCATACAGAAGAAGGAATTTAATTTTTGAAATTTTAATTGTTCTTTGATTTAAAAAAAAAAAAATATGAAAAAGTTTTAAATTCCCAAAATTTTGTTTAGGCTTTGGGAAGGGGCCGGCCATAGGCCATACCCTGCCCAAGTCACGGTGTCCCCTGCGCACGCCGCAGTCCCAAGGACTACCGTGGCAGTCCCAAGGACTGTTGTGCGTAGCAGTCCTTTGGACTGCCGTGCGTAGTCCTCAGGACTGCGCGCCGGTACATATGTGTACCGTGAGCAGGTCTTGTCAATAAAAAAAATAGATTGCTTTTAAATTTTATTCATTTATTATTATTTTTTAATTTGTTTATTTATATATTATCCATTTATTATTATTTTTAATCTTGTTTTATTTTATATACAAGCTAAACACTATATACATATAGATAGTATATATATATATATATATATATATATATATATATATATATATATATATATATATATATATATATATATATATATATATATATATATATATATATATATATATATATATATATATATATATATATATATATTTTATTAAATTCCTTATAAAGTTTTTTTTTTTGTGAAATTTAATTTGGCATATTTATATGTTAAAGTAATAGGAATGTTGATATATATTATTTTATTCTATTTTATTGTAATCTTGAAAATAAAATGGAAATTATGGTTAGTTGGATTATAAACATAAAATTAACAAAAATAAAAATAAAATAAAATATTATGTGGAATGATTTTTATCCTTGAATATTAATGTTTTTTTTTAATGAAATAAATTAAATGTGGTGGTAAAAGTGATATGGAATTTTTGATTTCAACTTGAAATATTGATTTTGGAATGATCAGTAATTTGGAGAAAGTAATTTAATTGATTTATTGAGAATTAATTAGATTTAATGTTGTAATCTTGTGAAGCTAATTTTGAGCTTTCTTTTCCTTTATGGGTTGCGTTTTGACTTTATATCAATGTGGAAATCCCGTGATAGTTTGTGAAACTTTGTCCCAGAGACAGGTTTTATATCCTTCGATATTTATACTTGTTTTATTGTGTTTTGAATGTTACATGGTTTTAAGCATTAAATTTTGGAAGGGTTGTACGCGAATGGTGGTCACTGTAACCTGAGTTACCGCGAGATGGATTTGCCTTGCATGTCTTGTTTTGTGTTATATGTCTCATACTTGAAGGTACAACCCTTGCCGTATTTTGGTTTATGTTAGGGGTCTTAGGGAGAGCTAAGCGATGACACTCTCCACTAGACACCCTTGCACTTGGTTTTTGGTTGCCTCTAGAATAGTAAACTTTATGTTGTGTCTAGGTCTTGTGAATTTGACTTATGGTTGTTATTTAGTTACTTGTTAAATTGATAAAGCTTGGTTTATTTGTGATGAGTTTCATAGCTTTATCTTGTCATGTTTGGTTCATGAACATTGTAGGTTATATCAGTGTATGCCTTGAGTTGTGTTTGTATTTGTACTATGATTGTACATGAGTTGGTTTGGCATTCATGGTCGAGTTCTCTTCCTTGTCACCTCTGAGCACGGGGGGTCAGTTACTTGTAATTCACATGGTTGGGTGGAACGTGCTCCGCAACCGTTGGGTTTTCCATCAGTGTTCCTTTGTTCGTAGCATTTCTGTAGTGGGTGTTACACCATTCCTCCTTTGTAATTCAAATTTCATTGTATTTATATTATCCCACACATTGGGAAATTGGATGTAATTATTAATCAAGAGATTGTAATGTAATAGTAAAATGGTGTAATAGTTAGGATCAATTGTAATTTGTTAAAAGAGATTCATTATTATTGTATTATGTGATGTATTAATATTCTTGCTCTTAGTTATTGGATGTATTCTTATTCATGATTTATAATATTAATAGTTATGTTGTCATCTTTACTTTTGTTGTTAGTTGTTGTGAAGTAACCTCATGTGCCCCAGAGAATGTAACGTTAAGTTGTTAATGTTCAATGTAAATGTAGTTAATATGTAGATGTAATTAATGTACAAATGCATGTCTACTTTGTGTATTATTTAAAAAAAAATTGTTGCAATGTTTGTTTTCTGGGGTTTGCACGGCGGGCGTTACAACTTGGTATCAGAGCCAAGGTTGCAGCACTGGGATCTTTGGGTAATGTTGCTACCATGTTTAGTTGTGGTGATTCGTTGTGTCAATACGGATATAGTTCTACCCTTGTGTCATTCGGGTGTAGATGAGCATGTTGAGTCTTAACTTGTTGAGTATGAGAGTTATGTTGTTCAACATTCTCTTGTGCAACTCGAAGGACCTAGACCAACTGATGAGGATTTTAAAGACCTACACTTTGGGTTCTACAAGACCTGGGAGGGTGATCCCTTAATGTGTTTACAACCTCTACACCATTATCATAAACAACATTAACAACAACAGATAATCACATTTAATAGCTCAACATGTAATAGGATAATACCGAATAGAATTGGCTATTCATCAATAATATCAATTATTTGGAGCATGAGATAATTACAACACACTTCACCATCTAAAATAGTCATTGATTTGCAATTTGTAGCAAGCTCTAGGTAAAGACAAAAAAATATTGAACCATACAAATTAATACAACTTACATCAGTGTCATATATCCATTTGGGGAGTCAAATTCACAAACATCTAAGGTTTTATGACAGATTTAACACATAACATATAAGATCCTTGAGAACATTTCCTTACAATTTCATCAACATGTATTCTAGTCCAATACTACTTATAAAATCCTTATACAAAAAATATCCACCTACAATCCCATTTAAGCATTTTAATTAATTCCTTGAATTAAAGCTAAAACAAGAATCATACACACCACAACAGTGAGATGAACGAGATAACCCTTGATCATCTTATTCAAAATTTAGATATGCATGTACAATGGAGAGACATGAGTTCAAATTAATCAATTCAATTCATATGTCAGTACTGTCATAAAACATTAGACCCCCATGAATTCAAAACTTAGTAAAGAATGAATCAAAACCTAAATTGCATTTCACTAAAAATATCAAACTTTACAATTTTTCTCTCCACTTCACCTAGACTCGACCAAAATCTTACTTGCTAACTCGTGCTTCTGGCCTTGAAATCCTTCTTATGGAAAAGAAGGAGCAAATGAGCATCGGGCCAGAAATCGCACACGTCACCAACCAATTGGACCGCTTTGTAACATTCCAAAAATTAGTTACAACAGCAATTTCCTAGAAGATCCTCTTCTTCATCATGCCCACTGAGAATGATTGATGTAGCAACAAAAACTTCAAGAATTCTGCGCCAAGAATGTCACCAAAAACAAAACTAGAATCTGTTGTAACTGCAACAACTAATCTATCAACCGTTAACAACCTACTCCTTTTTACTCCTCAGTTAAATATACATTTACCCATTTTTGGTATTCCTCATCAGTTGGCCAATCAAAATTGATTACCTCATTCACCTTAACACTATAGGGTGTATACTTAACTGCCACCTAATTCACTTCTCTTTCAAAAGATTCAAAGAATGAACTGGTGCTAATGATTTTGTCCATACAACTCACCAATAAATAATAATTGGAGTCATCACAAATTAATCTAATTTGACAATTGATGACTTCATTTTCCCAATCCTACCATTGTTGGAGTGACCTGATATTTCCTTGCTCATCAATTATGTCACGTAACAATGTATCACTCCAATCATCAAAATTCTTTACCAACTGTAGACACGTGAGATTAGCATTATCCACTTAGGTCATATTCATCCGCTCATTAAATAAATCAAACGCAACAAATCCATTCACCAAGTAAATCAAGACTATTAAATAAATCAACTTGTCTCACATCCACCTTTTAATTAAATAAACAAGACTTTATTTAATTAAATCCCCAAATGCATATTCCATCCCTCTTTGATTTAAATAAATCAAAATATTTGAGTCAAATTGGTCAAAATCACCTAATCATCATTAAGCTAATCTAATCCTAATTAGCCTAACCTAACTACCCATCACATCCTCTAGATATTCCCACTTGCACAAATAAATCAATTTATTGATTTATTAAATCCAACATTTTCACTCAACATGGCATCTTTGAGGAATATTCCATCAAGTTTGAATTCAAAATCAAGTGGACATGTACATCCAACAAAGAAATTAATGTCTCTTACATGTCCCTTGAAAAGGTCAAACTAAGCATTAACTCTCAAATTCAAATTTGAATTTCCCCCTCTTGGGCACATTTCCCAAATCTTGCACATCCTCAAGCCTATCACAACTTGACAAGTGGCCTCTTTTCATTGGCCTATTTTTAGTCCCACATTGGTCCCTTTTCAACACTCTTAGCATTTGAAAACCTACAAATAGAGATCATCATCCTTGATCAAATACTCCACAATCTCACAATTTCATCAACAAATCTTATGCAACGTCATTCTCTTCATTGGAGAACTGATTTTGTCCATTGCATCATAGTATCTTCATATCGATTTCATCATTGAGCTTAAGCAAGGATTGGGAAATGGATTCTTTCCATAGAAGCACCAATCCAATATGAGATGATTTACTTCATGTTTTTCATGTGCTTATTTAGCTTGCTTTTGTCATTTGTTTGCATTTGTTTGCATTTGATGTATCATTTCATATGGATGTTGAAATTTTTCTTTGTTTTAAACTAACATGCTAATGTGTGTTGTTTGTTTTGAGCAAAATGCAGATTTCACCATCTACATTTGGCACTAGAAGGAGGGTTTGATATCATTATTTCTAACATTTTCTTGAAATTTTTATGTTTTCTTCACACACAGGAAATTCCAACGCGGGCTCGTCAGTGTCATTTTTGGCACTGCGAGCTCATCACCGTCATTGTTTTGGCACCGCAGGATCTTCCATGTCACTATATAGTACCACTTGAAACACAAACTGAGCTGCTGGACTCGTCCTGCCAAGATTTTTGAATTTTAAACTCCGTCGTTGGACTCGCCAACCTCTAGAGAATTTCAATTAAGCTCTCTGTCCCGACATAGAGCACTGTTGACTGGTAAGCGGCGCTATGAGGGCACCGCTAGGAGAACAAACTATGATGCCTTCATGAGTTGCGACGCTGGGAGACAGTAAAAAGGGAAAATTTAATTTTACCACGTGCTTTTGATTTATGACTGATTTTTCCTTTGTTTTTTTGCTTTTTAATTTCTGTGTTTTTCTAGAATTTGACTGGTTTTTCTCACTTGTAGGTTGGAAATCGAAGACAAAAGAAGGAAGGAGCATGATGATGATATTTCATCAAATCAAAGTGTTTTTTAACACTTTAGTGTTTGTTTAACACTTCTTTAAGAATTTGTCATCTTCTTCTTTCTTAGGACACTAATCTTCCCTTGGGTTTAAAAAGAATTCTTTTTGTTTATTTCTTGCAAAAGGGCTAAAACAAACTTTAGGATCACAACTTACTAGATTTCGTTTATTGGATTAACAAATTAAAAAAATGTCTTTCACTTGTGTTTTGGTGCTCTAAAACGTACTTACATTTTGCTTTGTGGATCTAAAAAGAACAAGTGTAGCTTTGTTTTTCATGAGGGCTTACTTAGACTAAAGGCATTGAAAAAGGCCGTATGCACTTCTCTCATGCTTTATAGTGACCTTGAGAATCAAAAGGCCTTTTTCATGACTTTGGGTTAAGACAAAGCAATCACCTCCACACTTCGATTTGGGCTTAAAATTGAACAACATATTGTGTGAGTGTGAGTGGGGGCTTTGTTGCGTACATTCTCTTTCCTTGTCGCCAACAAGGATTGATTGAGTTACGAATATTGTTCTTCATTCACTTTTGTTTATCCTAGAGGGCCTGCCTTGGGGAAAAAGTACTCACCCAAGGGAATGACTCAACTGGTAACACTCTAAAGCCAAGAGTATTTCCAACTGATATAAATGTGGCTATTGGAAGAAATTCCAAAATCACGCGGTTGATTCTGACAAGATGGATCCGAAAGGGGACTCTTGCCATATGGGTCAATCTCCATGAACGGAAAGTCCTTACTAAAACCCATGTACTAGAATTTTCCAAAATCCTTAATCTATTTGTTAGTGCAAGAACGGTTGTTCTCAAGCCACCCCAGACTTTTACGGTCTTCTGGTAGAAATGGAAAACATGCCATGGGAGTTTCATGGGTGTTGATGCTTGGTTGCCCCATATAAGTGAGTGCTGTGGAGGGGAGCCAGTGGGGTCAAGCATCTAACCATTTGCTAAAGATAAGCATAGCTGGACTTGTCCAAGTGGGGATCCAACGAATACTATCTTACGCATCCCTAGGGTTTGTACTTGTTCTTGTTTGAAAACACAGTGCTTTAATTGAAAACATTGAAAACCAACATTCAACATGAGCATCAAATGTCAAACCCTTTAGGAGAAGCAAATATCATAGAATAAATTCACATGTTATTGCTTGCCCTTGGGATTCGTATCTTTAGAGGCTTCTAAGCATTTGGATTTCATCTCAATTTTCTCCTACTAAGGTCAACATTAGGAAACCCTTGCCTTGATTTCCTTGATTTCCACATAAAGCATTTTGTGGGATGAAAGAAAATTAGGACATTGGACATTTAGTTGAAAACCTAAGCAAGCATTTGTTTTTGGTAAAAATAATCCATTAAGCAAAGATTAAATCAAATTTGACCCCACATATGTGCTTGGCATCTTTTGGTCATATGGTTTTCATGTAAACATTGGTCTTTTGATTTCAAATTACTCTTAGAGAAAGGCATGTTCTTCACTATCTTGGTCTTGTAAACAAGTCCTTCCTAGGTTCATTTAGAAGCAAATCAAACATTTCACCTCATTCATCCCAAACATTTATCAACCCATCCCACCAAACAACTTTAGATCTTTGGAAACATCATTCTAGACTTGGCTACATCCTTAAATCAAATCAAAATCATTTTTTTAGTTAGGTGTGTGGGAATGCATCGTTTCTCATACATTTAATTAAATCAGCAATCCTTTGAACAAGTTCATCCTAAGATAACATCTTACGTCTTAGGGTTTACAAGTTCATTACCCAAATCAAACCAATCAAAATCAAACCCTAAGTCTAGCATTGATCCAAAGTCCCTAAAACTTTCAACACTCATATCATTCTCCCCTTTCATCCTCCACCTCGTCATTGATCCTAAAAAAAAACCTTAGAGGTCACTTTTGCAACAAGGTCAAAACATAAGAGGCACATGGAATACAAACTTGATCCATACATCATGAGTAATCCAAATCGATTGAACTTTCAAAGCCTTACAATGCCGATTGATTATGAAAGCCCACACTTATACAAACCGTACATGGGATCATTACCTTCGACAAATGTCAATAGCACAAGTGTGAGTATGCCCAAATCAAATATTGGAACACATTTCCCGATGGTAGATCTAAATCTAAACCTACAAGTCTATCAACCGAACAATCAATGCATGATCCTTCAAATGAACAACGTCATCCCACCAAATCCCTACATGCCAAATGAGAATGTACCAAGTACAAGTTTTCCAAGCATGAATCTGGAAAACTTTGGGATAAATATGTTTTCAAATCATACAAATATTGTTTAGAGTCCAAACAAGATGTTAACGACTCCAAGACAAGGTGACACCATGCAAAATCAAAGTTACCTAAATCAAGACAATGTTCAATTTCAACCTACCATGCCAAATCTGAGTGTCATCCCAAATCAGAACATTGTCCAAAATCAAACACAATTACACACTCCAAATCTTCTTAAACACAAGCCAAATCAACTATATATCAAGGGAGTGAAGATTGAAATCAAGATCAAATTTGGCAAGATCAAATTGCTACACTTACCAAAATAGTTGAGTCATTGCGCCAAGAGACATCTCCACCACCATTACCTATATCAACATCATTCCTTGGTTTAGGGTTTCCACCTTTACCTAGCACCAATCACTCCATCAAAATCAATCCACCTAACACAAATCAAGCTGTCACATCAGAATCTTTGAATATACCATCGACATCACACCAAAGATGGTATCTAGAATCAAATGACAACATCAATCCTAAAAAATCAAAAAATGGTCTCCCAAGGACCTATCACCTTGGTCATTCCAACCATTCCTATCACCTCAATCAATCCCATCATATCTCAAACCCCCATGATCACTCCAAGCGTATCTCAACCACTCATCACTACATCCAACACAATTCCAAATCTACCACCACTACCACCAAAACCAAGTGCAATAAGTCAATATTGTAACATCGCACTAAAAGCACATCAAGCCTACCAACAAGTGCTTCAACAATATCAAGTGGCTCCACAAGCCGCTTAAGCTACCCACACCTCTCAAGCTGCCCAAGCCTCTCAAGCTACCCAAAAAACACAAGCACAAACACAAAAAATGATGACTATTGAGAACAAGGATCAAGATCAATCCATCACTGAGCACCTTGAAGCTATGTCTACTTCATCCAATGATCAAATCAACATATGTTAAGAGTCACTTTTCAATCATGATCAAAATCCACCAACAATACCCAACAATGATCCAATTCAAGAAACGTCAACATCATTTGACCCTATGGTTAAAGATTTTGGAAATCCCTCCACCACAATTGTTGAAAACAATGATCAAGGTCTCTCCATCGATGAGCACCTTGAAGATGTTTCCACCCCATCTGATGATCAACTCACCATACATCAAGAGCCACTTTTTAGCGATTTATTTCAAGGATTTTTAGGATTATTTGATCATATCAACATAATGCATGATCCATCAACCAATGATCATGTTGAAAATGTCTCTACATTGCCGTATGAGTTAGAGGACATATCTCAAGAATTTATTCCAAAGCATGATCAAAATCCTTCACCAAAGTCTAGCAATGTTCCTTTCCAAGACATATTGACATCCTTTGACTGGTTATAGATATTGAAGGAACCCTAAACTCGACACCTGAGGATATTGAACCACTTACCATGTCTAATGACGGCATCCAAGAACCCTTTTAAAGCAATCCATCCTTTGAAACTAATCCATGTCAAGAACTTGATCCAAAGCATGTCAAAAGAAACTCCAAAATCATTCAAGATGAAGAATTTGTATCTTCAAGATACTACAATAATCTCTCCTATCTATGCAAGATGATCATATCCACATGTACCACATACTCGCCCATCTACCCATGAGATGCTTTCTACAGATGGACAAGTAGATGATCTTCTTTCAGAACAAGATTCCTTTACTCCTGATATTATTACACGAAAAGAGCAGGTTATTGATTCCTACAGCCAAAAAAAGTTGTCAACATCAGGATCAGATATATCCCAAATTCAGACTATGGACATCAGGTATGCAGATATTCAACATTATTCGCTCAAGGAAAAAAGTTAGATAGGACAAGATACTTCAGATTCAGCAGAGCATCCAATCGAAATAACACCATCTACAGTGGTCATTTATTAGAGAATGCATTCTAAACAAGAGCTCTTGGAATAGGAAGAATCAAGGCATGAAGGTTCTACTTCCACAATACTGGGGGCAACAATGTCTCAAGAAAATGTCAACATAGGGAGCACGAAGTGTCCTTATGATGAAACCGATGTCAATACTACAACTAGCCATGCCACAAATCTTCATCCACCCATCACCCCATCCACGAATTGGGACCAACATCAAAGGAAATATTTGAATCAAAGTACGAAGAGCATTATCAAAGAAAAAGAAGTTGAGAAGCATAATGGACAAATCAAATACACATGGATACCAAAACATACAAAGAAAGATCATCCCTATATATCAAACTCCATTAGTCAAAGAAATTATGGGGAAAAATAAAAAAGGAAAAGTATCCATCAAAGATGTCCACAAAAGCAAAAGCAAGCTTTTCAAGCGACATACAAAGTGTATCAAGTAGTTGGTCCTAATTCTATGCACACTTTCATATCCACCCATCATTGCTCATCGTCCCAAGATTGGAGAGTCAAAGGTTCCAAACTGTCAACCAATCCATCTCTTATCCCTAAACACACTCCATCCATGCCTCCACACATGATATCAAATTCTCATATTGACCATGTATTGGCAACAACCCTTCATCATAAGGATTTAGAAGGCAATCTATCGTGATGTGTGCACAAAGACAAAGTTAACTCCGGTATCGACGAAGCATATCAAAAATCTCAAAATTTGTATTCAAGTGCACGTATCTTAGCAAAGAAACTTCTTCAAGTAGGATATCGATGGAACATTATGACAGGGGCATCTACATCGACACCACTAGGTGGGTTAGCATGAATCTTTCAGAAAAAACCAAAAAATTCAAAAATATGAAAATCCCAAAAAATTAGAAAAATGATTGAAAATAGTAAAGATAAAAAATTGTCCTCTAGTGAAAACCACTACAGTGGCGCTTTGGGAAAAACCATGATGAAAACCTGGAAAACAAGTGTCATGTGTGGCATTGAGCATCTATTTGTGCTAGTTCAGATGGAAGAATCTCATCCTATTCGTAATAAATCGAGCATTCCATCCGTCTTATCCATAATAAATCCACTCATCCACACACCATTTATCCAATCCATCTTTATTTGTCTACATCCATCATCTGAGTTATCTTGATCTTGATGAAATTTTGGGGCATACTTTACACTTGCTTATGGTAAACATCTTGACATGGGTTTTTTTCATTGATCCTATCCTATGCAGCATTATCTGAGCCATGAAGCATTATCCAAATGGGCATTCTTTATCTAAACACCTGACCTTATCACAAGATAATCCTTGGCATCCTTTGCATGCTTACCGTATCCATCCATCCATTACATTCTATACATTGGTAGACACTGGGGGCAGATATTTACATCTTGCTTCGGGAATAAACCTTGATCTATATCCTCCAACTTATGTGGCGATCCAAACATTGGAAAATGTGAAACCAAATTGGTTAAACCACTTGTGAGCAAAAATCCAACTCACTAGCCCATGGCACATTTTGACGAGAAGACATTCCTTATCAATCTTCATCTTTTATCAAACATCGATCCAAATAATACTATCAGTCACATCTAATTTACACATTAACATCACATCAAATCATTCGAACAACTTTTGTTCCAAAATCAAGCTTCATCAAACATGATCAATCAAATCCAACGAAAAAATCATCATCTTAGGATATCATTGTGTTGCTTAACGCTATCCTTGCATTGTTGTGCATCCTCAACAATGTTATCATAATCAATCCTGATCATTCAAATCCTTGCATTGTTGTGCATCCTCAACAATGTTATCATCATCAATCCATCGATTTGCTCAATCAACCTATAGGACCCTAAATCTGCATTGGATAAAAAACAAAAATTCTTAGTATTGTTAGTAAACCAAAGCAAACAAAAGATCCCCTATAAGATTCATTTAATCACAAGAATGATGCCAAAGAAACAAGCAAAACATTGAAGGGCATCATTCTAATGATCAAACTAACATCTTATAGTGGATTGGTGTCACATGTGCTAGTGACCCTTTCCCAATCCTTGATTGATAAGCTTAAGATGAAAATGCTATGAAGATGGTGGAGTGATGATGAACAAAATCAGTTCTCCATTGGAGAGTGACTTTGCATGAGTGATTGTGGAGACCTTGCTAAGAGATGAAGCCTCTATTTTATAGATTTTCAAAATGCTAAGTGTTGAAGAGAGATCAATGTGGGACTAAGATTAGACAAATGAAAGGAGGACACTTGTCAAGTGGTGATTGGTTGATGTATGTGCAAGATTTGGGAAGAGTGCCCATGAGAGGGAAAATTTGAATTCAAATTTGAGAGTAAATGCTAAGTGGGGGACAAGAAAATGAGCAATAAATGCAATGTTCGAGGGACAAATCAACTTGCCTTTGAATTCAAAGTTGAGGGAATATTCCCCATAAATTCCATGTTGATGGAAAATCTTGGATTTAATAAATCAATAAATTGATTTATATGTGCAAGTGGCTAAATCTAGAGAATGCAAGTGGGTGAGATTAGGATTAGATCAGGATTACTTAGCTAGGATGATGATTAGGCTGATTTGACCAATTTGACTTGATTTAGGGATTTAAATCAAATCAAAGGGAGATGAATGATGATATGAGATTTAATTAAATAAATGATTGATTTATTTAATCAAAGAGATGATGATAGGATCAAGTTTGATTTATTTGATTAAGTTGATGACTTTAGGAGATTGATAAATAAACTTGATTTATTTATTTGATGAGCGAATGTGATGCATAATGTCAATTTGACGTGTCTACATTTTGCCCCTCTTTTAAGCAATGTACTTGTTGCATTGGCTCAAAGAATATACTTTCCGCGATCGAAATTAAAAAAAATTCTGATTTTTTGGATGCCCCAGCAGAAAGTACACTGGTACATTGGCCCCTCGAGAGATCGAGCGAAAGGATTCGATTTGAGGGTCGATCTCACGATAAAGAGGTTCAAAATGGATGGTTATGGATGACGATGCAAATGAGATGATTTTAAGATGCTTAGAATAACATATCTATATTCTCCTAAACAACTTAAATGATGATATGATGTGATGATGGATGAGATGGATGATGTGATATGTTGTGATTATGCGAATGTATGATTTATGCAGATGCTTAGACTAACAAATCTATATTATGGTGATGATATGCATGTGAGATAATATGCAGAATATTGATGATTTATGGATGCAAGATGAATGCATAAGGGATGCATGTTAGCGCAGAGAAAGAAGAAATGAGATGATGACAAGAGGATCCAACAAGTCCATGATCTGATGATACTTTATTAGAGATGATGATGATGATTGATGATGATTGATGATGATGATGATGATGATGAGAAATGATGATGAGAAATGGATGATTTTCTTATCAAGGATTGGGATTTTCAAAGGGTCACTTACTTTATGTTTGATAACACGCCTAAGAATGATGCATCAAGGTATAAAGGACCAGGATGGCGTTGTACTTAGTGTGATGGACTTTGACTCGACAAATAGGTAGGAGTATTCTTGTTCACACCTGACATACGGAAACCTTGCTAGGATGCACTTTAGAAGCTCTTTAAACATCTCTATTCAAAACATGGAAAGCGTATAACCAATCAATGCAATAGTCAACAAGCTATCCAAACATCCCTCCATACATATCTAACAGCAAGTATTCGGCCAAGTTATTTTATTGTATTCACCGTATGCAAGATATCGATCATTTACATTCCTATCTCTCAAAATCCTTCATTTGATATCATCGAGGTCCTTGAATGAGCTAATAAGATAACCAAAAGAAAAGATCAAGTACACAAACAAGCCATCGTTCTCTCATACCTCTCACCAAAGGGATGTGTTTTGATAGGATAAGGAACTGCGATATCCAAAAATGATGCCCATTGTTGAAATCCATATACCCTAGGACATGCATTGTATGGATGATGATGGTTTGATAAATCAATTGATAGGCTGGTTGATATATAAGGTCGATTGACGTTTGAAAACGATCAAGACTTTGATCTTTGCTCTTAAAGATTTCGCCGCTCTACTTTGATCTTTTATGATTGAAGCTTCTAGATCTTTGCTGTCACATGATTGTTTCTATTTCCAGGGCTACAAAGGATGAAGATGGCTTAATCAATCATTATGGATGATTGATTATCATGGCAGTTTCTAGATGAGACGATGCATTTCAAACATTTGATGTTTCTAATTTTCTCAAAAACGTTTTGAGGTCGCTTTGATCTTTGATGTTTCCTTCGGATGTTCTTGGGGGCCTTCTAAGATCTTTTATGAATGTGTTTGTGTTTTTGTGTTTTGAATCGTTTTGATTTTGATGTTTTGAATGTTTTTGATTTGATGTCTCGGTATTGATCAAAGATTAGCCCTTGCCCACGCTTTTAAGCTCAGAGACGACGTAGTTCAGATTTCAATGTTTTTGATGTTTTGAAATGTTTTGAGGCTATTTTTGGATTTTGGATTTTTCAAATGTTTTGATTTTTTGATTATTTCAAATGTTTTTGGATTTTGATGTTTTGGATGTTTTTGGATTTTCGCACGATTTTGACGATTTGGATATGGATATGAATGATGATATCAGTACTCTGTTTGGGATTTTTCTGAAAACCAAGCTAAGTTTGAATGATCGAGTCGATGGATTGATGATGATGATAACATTGTTGAGGATACACAACAATGCAAGGATTGGATTGATCAGGATTGATGAGGATAACATTGTTGAGGATGCACAACAATGCAAGGATGGATGGATTGATCGAGATTGATGAGGATAACATTGTTGAGGATGCACAACAATGCAAGGATGGATTGATCGTGATTGATAAAGCTTGGTTTGGAACAAAAGTTGTTTGAATTATTTGATGTGTCGTTTGACGTTGAAGTGTGCATTAGATGCAATTGATATTGATTGTTTGGATTGATGTTCGATGTTCGATAAAGCTTGATAAGGAACATGTCTTCTCATCAAAATATGCCATGGGCTAGTGATTTGGATTTTTTGCTCACAAGTGGTTTGACCAATTTGATTTCATGTTTTCCAATGTTTGGATTGCCACATAAGTTGGAGGATATAGACCAAGATTTATTCTTGAAGCAATATGTACATATCTGCCCCCATTATCTAGCAATGTATGGAATGTCATGGGTGGATGCTCGGATAGGTATATGGATTGATGGATATGGATTATCTTGCGATAATATAAGGTGTTCAGATAACAAATGCTCATTTGGATAATGCTTCATAGCTCAGATAATGTTGCATAGGATAGGATTAATGAAAACGGCCCATGTCAAGATGTTTACCATAAGCAAGTGTAAAGCGTGCCCCAAAATTTTATCAAGATCAAGATAACTAAGATGATGGATGTAGATATATGCGAATGGATTGGATAAATGGTTCATGGATGGATGGATTTATTAGGGATAAGATGGATGGAATGCTCAATTTATTACAGATGGGACGAGATGCTTTCACCTGAACTGGTGCACGTAGATGCTCGATTCCACACATGACGCCTGTTTTCCAGGTTTTCATCATGGTCTTTCCCAAAGCGCCACCATAGTGGTTTTCACTAGAGGATGATTTTTTTCTCTTTACTATTTTCAATCCTTTTTCTAATTTTTTGGATTTTCTTGCTAATTTTTTTGATTTTTTGATTTTTCCGAAGATTTTAAGCTCATGTCAATCATGTTACCGATGTAGATGCCCCTGTCATGATGTGCCATATCCTGCACCAAGGAGCTACTTCATAAGATAATGGCACTTGAATGCAACTTTGGGACTTTGATCTACTCATTGATACCGAGTTGACTTTGTTCCTGTGCCATTATCACATAGATTGCCTTCTGAATCCTTATGATGAAGGGTTGTTGCCAATACACGGTCAATGTAAGAATTGGATATTATGCGTGGAGGCATGGATGGAGTGTGCTTAGGGATAAGAGATGGATTGGTTGAAAGTTTGGAACCTTTGACTCTCCAAACTTGGGAAGATGAGCAATGATGGGTGGATACGAAAGTGTGTGGAATTAGGACCAACTGCTTGATACACTTTGTACGTTGCTCGAAAAGCCTGCTTTTGATTTTGCAAACATCTTTGATGGATACATTTCCCTCTTTTAGTTTGCCCCACAGTTTCTTTGACTGATGGAGTTTGATAGGGATGATCTTTCTTTGTATTTTTTGGTATCCATGCGTATTTGATTTGTCCATCATGCTTCTTAGCTTCTTTTGCTTTGATAACATTTTTTGTGCTTTGATTCAGATCTTTCTTTTGATGTTGGTCCCAATTCATGGATGGGGTGATGGGTGGATGAAGATTCGTGATGTGACTAGTTGTAGTATTGGCATCAGTTTCATCATAAGGATTCTTCGTGCTCCCTATGTTGACGTTTTCTTGAGACGAAGTTTCCCCCATTATGGTGATAGTATCACCTTTATTCCTTGATTCTCCATGTTCTGAGAGCTCTTGTTTAGAATGTATTCTCTAATAGATGACCATCGTAGGTAACATTCTTTCAATTTGTTGCTCCGCTAACTCTGGATGTTCTATCTGACTTGTTTCCTTGAGCGGATAATGATGGATATTTTTATTCATGATGTCCTCAATCTAAGTTTGGGACATATTTGATCCTGATGTTGATAACTTCGTTTGACTGTAGGAGTTAATAATCTGCTCTTTTTGTGTAACAAAATTTTGTTCTAGATGAAGATCATCTACGTGTCCCTCCATAGAAAGTATCTCATGGGTAGATGGAGGAGTATGTGCTACATGGATATGATCATCTTGTATGGATAAGAGAGTGTTCATTAGATTATTGTAGTATCTTGAAGATACAAATTCTTGATCTTGATTAATTTCAGAGTTGCTTTCGACATGCTTTGGATCAAGCTCTTGACATGGGGCAGCTTGAAAGGATGAATCACTTACAAAGGGTTCTTGGATATCATCATTAGACATGGTAAGTGGTTCAATATCCTCAAGTGTCGAGTTCAAAGTTCCTTCAGTATCTATAACCATGTGGTCAAAGGGGATCAACATGTTTTGAAAAGGATCATTGCTAGACTTTGGTGAAAGATTTTGATCATGCTTTGGAATAAATTCTTGAGATATGTCCTCTAACTCGTAAGGCGATGCAGAGACATTTTCAACATGATCATAGGTGAACTGATTGTGCATTATGTCAATTGGATCAAATAATCCTAACACTCCTTGAAAGAGATCACTAAAAAGTGGCTCTTGATGTATGGTGAGTTGATCATCGGATTCTGTAGATACATCCTCAATGTGCTCCTCGATGGAGAGGTTTTGATCATTGTTTTCGACAATTGCGGTGGAGAGATTTTGAATGTCTTCGACCATAGAGTCAAGTGATGTTGATATTTCTTGAATTGGATTATTGTTAGGTATCATTGGTGGATTTTGATCACGATTGAAAAGTGACTCTTGACCTATGTTTATTTGATCTTCAGATGAGATAGAAACATTGCCAATGTGCTCTTTGATGGATGGATCTTGACCATTGCTTTCGACAATTATGGTGGGGAGATTATCAATGCTATCACCAATGATTGAATGTTTTCATGTTTGTTCCTATGCTTGTCGAGCAACTAGAGAGGCTTGGGTAGCTTGATAGGCTTGTTACACTTGTCGAGCTTGTTGCATGGCTAGATATTGTTGGATGGCCTTTTGGTATGACTGGTGAGATTTTAGAGCAATGTCATATTGTCTTACTGCGTTTGGTTTTGGTGGTAGTGGTGGAGGATTTGGAATCATGTTGGATGTGGTGACAAGTGTTTGAGATACGCTCGGAGCGATCATGGTAGTGAGGGGTTGAGATGTGATGGGTGTGATAGTGGTGTTTGGAATGATTGAAGGGATAGTGATGGTTGGAATGACCGAGGTGATAGGTCCTTGGGAGACCATATTTCGATTTGGGATCAATGTTGTTGTTTGACTAGATACCATTTGTTGGTGTGATGTTGATGGTATATTCAAATGATTTGACGTGATGGTTTGATTAGTGTTAGGTGGATTGATTTGGATGGAGTGATTGGTGCTAGGTAAAGGGGGAAGCCCTAAACCAAGGAATGATGTTGATAATGGTGGTGGAGATTTCCCTTGATGCAATGCCTCAACTATTTTGGAAAGTTACGCAATTTGATCTAGCCAAATTTGTTCTTGATTTTGATCTTGACTCACTTGAGATAGTTGATTTGGCTTTTGTTTAAGCGGATTTGGAGTGTGTAGTTGTGTTTTATTTTGGACAATATTCTGATTTGCGATGACACTTAGATTTGGCATGATGGGTTGAAATTGACCATTGTTCATGTTTGGAATATTTGTATGATTTGCAAATGTATCTATCCCAAAGTTTTCCATATTCATGTTTCGAAAACTTGCACTTAGTACGTTCTCCTTTGACATGTAGGGATTTAGTGGGATGACATTGTTCGTTTCAAGATTCATGCATTGATTGTTCAATTGATAGACTTGTAGGTTTGGGCTTGGATTTACCATCGGGAATCACGTTCCAATCTTTGATTTGGACATACTCACACTTGTTGTTCTATTGAAATTTCTCGAAGGTAATGGTCCCATGTATGGATTGTATAAGTGTGAGTTTTGTTAATCAATTGGAAATGTAAGGCTTTGAAGATTCAATTGATTTGGATTACTCGAGATGTATGGATCAAGTTTGTATTTCATGTTCTCCTTGTGTTTTGACCTTGTTATGAAAGTGACCTCTAAGGTTCTTAGGACTAATGACGAGATGAAGGATTAAAGGTGGATGATATGAGTGATGAACGTTTAGGAACTTTGAATCAATGCTAGACTTAGGGATTTTGATTTTGATTGTTTTATTTGGATGATGAACTTGTAAACCCTAAGATTTTTGATAATGATCTAAAGGATAGTTGTGTTCAAAGGATGATGATTTGGATATGTGTGAGGAGAAGGATGCATCTACCCACACCTACCCAAACAAAATGATTGTTTCACTAAGTATATGGAGAAGGATTCATCTAGATACACTAAGCTAGACAAGATGATTTGGATGACTTTGACTAAGGATATGCAAAAGGATACATTTACACATTCCTAGCCAAAGGTGTGTTTTGATAAATGTTTCAAGGACTTGGTCACAATGTTTTTGGACGATTGCTTGATTTTTTCATAAAGCCTAGTACTTCAAGGATGATTTCAAGGTTTTTCAAAAGATGATTTGTGAGATGGATTTGATGTTTTGAAAGATGGATGAAAGAGGTTTGATTTGTTTTGATCCTTTAGGTGAACCTAAAAAAGACACTTTGTGTTTTCCTAGACCTAGGTATTGAAGAGCATGCATATGCTTCCTAAAGACCTTTGTAACCAAGGAATGATTTAAACATTTTGGATTTCCAATCAATGATTTGTGCTTTTGGGATTTGGAGTCTTCAGCACACATGAAAGTTCATTTTTCTTAGCTTTGCTTAGTGGCTTTATTTTACCAAAAAACACTCTCTTTGATTAAAGTTTCAAACTAAGATGTCCAATGTCTTAATTTCTTTAAACCCCACAAGATATTTTATGTGGAAATTCAATGAACTTAAGGCAAGGGTTTTCCTATTGTTTACTCAAGAAGACAACTTGAGGTATAATCCAATGCTTAGGAACCTCTACGGACGTGAATCCGCAGGGAAAGCAGTAACATATGGATTGAGTCAATGATATTTTGTCTTCAAGAGGGTTTGAAATTTTGAGAATCATGTTGAATGTTTGTTTGCAAAATGTTTTCTCTAATACAACACCGTTTTCAAAATGAAGAACAATTGTCTCTATGGATGTAAGACAATATTTCTGTTGAGTTCCCACTTGGACAAGTCTAGCTACGCTTATCTTTAGCTAATGGTTAGATGCTTGACCCAATTGGCTCCCCTCCACAAAACTCACTTATACAAGACAACCAAGCATCAACACCCATGAAACTCCCATGGCATGCTTTCCATTTCTACTAAAGATAGTAAAAGTGTGGGGCAGCTTCAGAATGACCGTTCTTGCACCAACAAATAGATTAAGGATTTTGAAAATTTTACACATGGGTTCTAGTAAGGACTTTCCGCTTGCGGGGAGATTGACCTATTAATGATAAGAGTCCCTCTTCGATCCATCTCTGCCTGGAGCCAACTCCCTTTATGTAGCATGCTTAACCAATACCCACATTTATATCCCGACCGAAATACTCTGGCTTTAGAGTGTTACCGTTGAGTCATTCCCTTGGGTGAGTACTTTTTCCTCAAGTCTCTAAGATAAACAAAAGCAAGCAAAAACATAATCCTCAGAATCGACATGGATCTTGACGCACAAAGAAAGAGAATGTATGTTCTACCTCACACTTCCTCAAGACAAGATGTCTACACTTTGCCCAAATTGTTTCACAAACGTATTTTGAGGTTTCTTGGATTCTAGATTGCACGGCGCAAGGGAGAGGATATGAACCTCAAAAGACAAAATCACACAATTCAAGCACTTGTTCATTTTATATAGCCTTCTCAGTGCTAAATTGTGAGTTCATTTTACACCAAATGAAGTGTATTTTGATTGTTCAATTTTAACCCTCAAACGTAATCTAGTATTTGTCCTAAGATTCATTTTAAGCCCTTTGCAATGAAAAATCAAATTGTTCGCTAGAGCCAAATGAGCCAGGTGTTCTAAAATGAAAAGATAAAACTCCTCGCAAGTTGATCAAACACTTAAAGCCGCTAAAAACACTTTGAGTTTTCAAAAAAAATTCTCCTCCTTTCATTTTTGTTTGCTAGCCTCCTCCTTCGCTTTGTACCTTTTCACCTTCGCTTTTCCTTTGTACCTATTCCATAGTGGATTGGTGTCACATGTGTTAGTGACCCTTTCCCAATCCTTGATTAATAGCTAAAATGATGAAGTGCAATGGAGATGAAAACAAGATTATTTCTCAAACCAAGAGAGTAACCTTGCATAAAGTTGTGGACCCTAAATCTGCATTGGATCAAAACCAAAAATTCTTAGTATTGTTAGTAAACCAAAGCAATCAAAAGATCCCCTATAAGATTCATTTAATCACAAGAATGATGCCAAAGAAACAAGCAAAACATAGAAGGGCATCATTCTAATGATCAAACTAGCATCTTATAGTGGATTGGTGTCACATGTGCTAGTGACCCTTTCCCAATCCTTGATTGATAAGCTTAAGATGAAAATGCTATGAAGATGGTGGAGTGATGATGAACAAAACGAGTTCTCCATTGGAGAGTGACTTTTCATGAGTGATTGTGGAGACCTTGCTAAGAGATGAAGCCTCTATTTTATAGATTTTCAAAATGCTAAGTGTTGAAGAGAGACCAATGTGGGACTAAGATTAGACAAATGAAAGAAGGACACTTGTCAAGTGGTGATTGGTTGATGTATGTGCAAGATTTGGGAAGAGTGCCCATGAGAGGGAAAATTTGAATTCAAATTTGAGAGTAAATGCTAAGTGGGGGACAATAAAATGAGCAATAAATGAAATGTTCAAGGGACAAATCAACTTGCCTTTGAATTCAAAGTTGAGGGAATATTCCCCATAAATGCCATGTTGATGGAAAATCTTGGATTTAATAAATCAATAAATTGATTTATATGTGCAAGTGGCTAAATCTAGAGAATGCAAGTGGGTGAGATTAGCATTAGATCGGGATTAATTAGTTAGGATGATGATTAGGATGAGTTTGACCAATTTGACTTTGATTTAGGATTTAAATCAAATCAAAGGGAGATGAATGATATGAGATTTAATTAAATAAATGATTGATTTATTTGACCAAAGAGATGATAGATCAAGCTTGATTTATTCGATTTAAACTGGTGACTAGAGATTGATAAATAAATCCTTGATTTATTTATTTGGATGGCAATGTGATGCATAATGTCAATTTGGTGTGTCTACACAACCTTAGCTTTGATTTTTAACAAAATCCCAAACAGCACTGACATCACATGTCCATATCCAAATCGCCAAAATCATGCAAAATCCAAAAACATCAAAAAAATAAAAATATCCAAAACATCAAAACTCAAAACACTCAAAAAAGTCAAAATATCAAAACATTGAACTAAACTACGCCATTCTCGAGCTTAAACGAGGGCAAGGCCTTACATTCCCATCGTTCCCTCAGACATCAAAAATCCAAAAAAAAAATTGAAAAAACAAAACACAAAACATTCAAAACACAAAAATCCAAAAAACATTCATAAAATCTCAAAACCCCAAAACATTCAAAACTCAAAAACATTTGTAAAATCTTGAAAAGTCACTAAAATAGCTCTAAACATTCCAAAATTCCAAAACATCCAAATATTTTGGTAAATCCATCCGTTCTCATCTTGCTTTCACCTGCAATAGCATCATCCATAATAAACTGATCGTCACCTTCATTCTTTGGCAAAACAAATAGAAACAATCACAACAATCAGAAAAATCAATCTTCAATCGTAAAATCAAAATTGAAACAACAAACCTTTAAAACAAAACCAAACTCTTGATCATTTTTAGACATGTCAATCAACCTTATATCAACAGCCTATCAATCAATTTATCAAACCATCATCATCCTATACAATGCATGTCCTAGGATATATCATTCCGACGATGGGCGTCATTTTGGATATCACCTTGGATTCTTATCCTATCAAAACACTTCTCTTTGGCTAGAGATATGAAGAACATTGGCTTGTTTGCGTACTTGATCTTTTCGTTTGATTTACCTTATTGTGCTCATTCCAAGGACCTCTCAATGATATTCGAGCAAAGGATTTAGAGAGATAGGAATGGGGCAACGATCATTATCTTTTGTCTGTTGTGCTTGTTGGACGTTCTTGTAAAATAACTTGGCGAATACTTGCTTTGTTAGCTACATCCTAGCAAGGTTTCCATATGTCGAGTGTGAACAAGAATACTCCTATCTGTTTATTGAGTCAAAGTCCATCACACTAGGTACAACGCCATCCTAGTCCTTTTTACCTTGATGCATCGTGCATGTGTGTTATCAAACATAAGGTAAGTAGCCCTTTTAAAATACCAATCCTTGATAAGCAAATCATCATCATTTATCATCATCATCATCATCACCTATCATCATCATCATCTCTAATAAAGTTCGTCAGATCATGGACTTGTGGGATCCTCTTGTCATCATCTCATTTCCATACTAACATCATCATCACCAATGCATCCATCCTGCATCCACAAAACTGTCAGCATACCACATATCATTCATATCATACATAATAGGAAACATCAATCATTTCACATGCATTGCATTTGCATCATCGTCATAATATAGATCTATTAGTCTAAGCATTTTCATAAATCATCCATTGCATAATCATAGCATATCACATCATCAATCTCATCCATCTCACATCATATCATCATTTAAGTTGTTTAGGATAATATAGATTTTTTATTCTAAGCATCTTAAAACCATCTCATTTGCATCATCATCCATAACCATCCATTTTGAACCTCTTTATCATGAGATCGACCCTCAAATTGAATCTTTTCGCTCGATCTCTCGAGGGGGCAATGTACTAGTGTACTTCTTTCCGCTGGGGCATCCGAAAAATTAAAAAAAAATTGAATTTTGATCGTGGTATGTTTATTCTTTGAACCAATGCAACAAGTACATCACTTCAAAGAGGGGAAAAATGTAAACACATGAAATTAGCATTATCCACTTAGGTCATATTCATCTGCTCATTAAATAAATTGAACACAACAAATCCATTCACCAAGTAAATTGGGACTATTAAATAAATCAACTTGTCTCACATCAACCTTTTAATTAAATAAACAAGACTTTATTTAATTAAATCCCCAAATGCATATTCCATCCCTCTTTGATTTAAATAAATCAAAATATTTGAGTCAAATTGGTCGAAATCACCTAATCATTATTAAGCTAATCTAATCCTAATTAGCCTAACCTAACTACCCATCACATCCTCTAGATATTCCCACTTGTACAAATAAATCAATTTATTGATTTATTAAATCCAACATTTGCACTCAACATGGCATCTTTGAGGAATATTCCATCAAGTTTGAATTCAAAATCAAGTGGATATGCACATCCAACAAAGAAATTAATGTCTCTTACATGTCCCTTGCAAAGGTCAAACTAAGCATTAACTCTTAAATTCAAATTTGAATTTCCCCCTCTTGGGCACATTTCCCAAATCTTGCACATCCTCAAGCCTATCACAACTTGACAAGTGGCCTCTTTTCATTGGCCTATTTTTAGTTCCACATTGGTCCCTTTTCAACACTCTTAGCATTTGAAAATATAAAAATAGAGATCATCATCCTTGATCAAATCCTCCACAATCTCACAATTTCATCAACAAATCTTATGCAAAGTCATTCTCTTCATTGGAGAACTAATTTTTTCCATTGCATCATAGTATCTTCATATCGATTTCATCATTGAGCTTAAGCAAGGATTGGGAAAGGGCTTCTTTCCATAGAAGCACCAATCCAATATGAGATGATTTACTTCATGTTTTTCATGTGCTTATTTAGCTTGCTTTTGTCATTTGTTTGCATTTGAAAGCATTTGATATATCATTTCATATGGATGTTAAAAATTTTCTTTGTTTTAAACTAACATGCTAATGTGGGTTGTTTTTTTTGAGCAAAATGTAGATTTCACCATCTACACCAACTCTATGATCTTCCTACTCAAGTCATCTGGTAAGGTCTGAAAACCTTGCAATGACTTAACTAACACCTGAGTAGGCCTTAATGATTTGGGCCTATTATTTACATCAAACCTTGAGGCTTTATACATTATGTCTAGATCATTGGCCCTAGGGATCCATCTTTCAATTAATGGTACTACTAGCTCCTGATCCCTATGAATATTCTTTATTGCACTCAATAATAAAGGACATAAAGAATACACAAATGACAATCTGTCATTAACTTTCTCATTTAACTATCTCAATGCAACATTTACAACCTCCCTTTGCTTTAAAAATATTCCCTGCTCACTCACCTTGAAGGATGCCTATAACTCTACAATTTTTTGCATTAGCTACTTCTTTGAAGGATCAACAGAACATTCCATTTCTTCATCAATTAGCTCTAAAGTATGGATGAGGGAAGGATTTTTATTGGGAGACCCTGGTGTAGAAACAATAGGAAAAGCAGGAGGCACTGACCTTGATGTAGAAGGAAATGTTCTAATCCCTGGAGCACTTGATGTCTCCCAAATCTTATTGTTCTTTGACTTGTCCACCTCAGTCTGCAACTCAACATTCCTTTGTTGCATCTTGCTATATTCCCCAAATATGGAATTTTACTTCTCCATTAGGCTTTTCTTTTCAACCTCCTCTCTTTTCGCAGTCTTTTGGGCCAATTTGGCCACATTTATAGTCAAATTAGTAGCCTCTGTTGTTGAGGTCTCTTAAGCTCTCTTTATTATCAACCCTCCTTTTAAATTTGGGTTAATATCAGTAACATTCGGCTTTCTCCCTTGAGGGGCCAAAGCCCAAATTGCTAAGGTCTCATACTCTTCACTGAAGGAAGAATCTTGGAATGCTACCTTGACCTGTTCTTCAAAATCTTGTAAGGGTTGCTTGGACTTCAGAATAGCATTAAAAGCTACAAAATCTGCAATGTCCCACTCAGGAAAAATCAAGACACTAGATTGATTTACCAAATTCCTCCCCTCCTCAGGAGTGATGTTCTTGAACTCTTCCATTAGTTCAACTTTCACTTCATCATCATTCTCCTGGTTTGACCTATCAGGTCTCAATTCTCTTCTCCTCTTGCATTTATCTTTATATTCTTCCAATTTCATTCTCCACACTAATTGCAAGAAGACTGGAGTTTTTGCAAATGCATTATCCTCTAGAAACTCCTTACATGCTTCCATTCTTGCATCTTGCACACATTTTCCTTTCATATCCAGATCAAAGAGCACCAATTCAACTAGCCTAGAAGGGGAAGGCATACCCATCTACATGTCCTGGTTAGTGACAACAATCTCATTCACCAAATGATCTTGTGATTGTTCAATTATTTTCATTTTAGGGCTTGGCTCTGATGGTGGTGGTGAGGGACTATTTTCAGGTGATGATTCCAAATCAATAATTTTGATTTCCCCACGTGTTTTGAGCTTTGGACCCTTTTGTGTAGGAAATTTCATTATTTTCTTTCCCTTTCTACCCTCTTCTTCCCCATCACTACTATCATTTCTCTTCCTTCTGTAAATAGGCCATCTCTCAGTAGGTTGGTAAGCTTGCCTCACTTCAATTGGACTGGCATCTTGCTCCTGCATGCCCAAGTCTGACTCCAAGTTTACCTTCTTGGTCATCAAGGTGTCCATGATTTCTTTAAAATTTCCCATCAAGAAGTCAATTTTCTTATGATATGGACTGAATTTCATCAATGGATCATACTTTGGATCCATTTTGTGCACAATAGCCAATAGCTTGTCATAAGCTACCCATTTCTCCTTGTTCAACTCCTAGATATTTAGGTCAAATTCATTTTTAATCAAATCTTCAGGGAAGTTGAACTCATACACAAACTTACCACCTTTTATCCTTTTTCTGAAAAGAGAAAAGAAGCCCTTAGGATCATCTTGTCGCTTGGGACCACACCTCAAATGGTATTCTTCAAAAAAATTCACAAAGTGCACCCAACCTCCTTTTGAAAAGAAAAATTTTGATACCACAGTGTAATCCGAGAAAAATGTTCTTGTACCTTTCCCAGTAAGGTTGTCCTCATGGATACAACCAATCTGCCACATAACTTCTGCAAACCCCACTCTTGGTGGCACATTGTATGACAATATATGAGGGGTCCCTTGAAAACCATACACCCTCAAGATAGTGTTGACTGGGTATGGAATAATATCACCCTAGTTATGGCAAACCTTCAATTCTAGCTTCCTCCCCTTTGGTTTGAGAAAATCATGCAACTCCTCAAGAATCTTGGGTACATTTACCATGAGCTTGGCTCTTAATCTAGAAGCAAAAAAATTGTCAAAATGCACATAACTGGTGTTCTCCCTGTTACATGATAAATCTACAGTCCATACCTGCACTGGCAATCTTTCTCCATTAAACCACTGCCTTAACTCCATCTTCTCAAAGAAGAATTCAGCATTATTATACAAGAACATATACATTAACATGGAATACCAAAAGAATGGAGTGCCTATATCATTTTTCTATAACTTCAACAACCCTTCATGTATCTTTTCGGCTAACAAAGAAGCAAAATCATAGATTACTGAGAAATTACGGTATTGTATTTGCACCCCCATGAACATGTAAACAATAGGCATCACCGTGTTGGGGTGAAAACCCAAAATTTGGCACAATGAGTAAAAGGTAGCCAATAAATGATTTGCAAAGAAATTCAGTATGAAAGGTTCTTGGTCATTAGGGTTAATACGGAATTTTGAACCTCCTACCCTAGCCAAATGAGGTGGGAGAAATTTCACTCTGAAAAGTGACTTCAACCTCCCATATTCATGTTTCATCTCTTCAAGATTAATAGGAACCAAGAACGTACTAGGCTCACTCAAATCAAAAACTTTTCAGAATTCCTCTCTGTTGATGCTTAACAGAACCTTTCCATCATTATCTCGAATCACCCATGTGACAGGGTCATATCGTGCAGCCACCGCCCTAAGCAAGTCTATATCAGGGAACACATTTGGTACCACCAACTTCCCCATATCATACATCCAACCATTAGAAAAGGGGTGGGGAAAATTCCTCTATCCAAACCACAATCTGAATATCTCTAGACCAATAAGAGGAACCCTAGCATCGACTATGTTGGAATAGTTATATACTAATCCCTACCCTAGAGTTTTTCCTTGCATCAAAACCAACCCCTTCTTCTTATCATTCATTGACAAGGGCAATTGATGCAAGAAATCATCATATAGGTTTCTACTTAACTAATCAATTTGGCCAGAGTGTTGCTTTGTTCATGCCATCTTGAGTAAACTAGGGCTTCCTTGCTACCTCAAACCTTAAAAAAACTAGGGCTAAACAAAATATGAAATTACATAATAGAACTTTGCAATTTTCCACAATTAAATTAAATTATATCCCTCAAACAATTATCAACAAGCCCTCCAACAAGAACACACCAAATTTCCCCAAAATTCAAATTTAGAAAATAACTAGGAGATACAGAATTGAACTCACGACTTTACACTTGCAGAAACCCAAATCTCTATTGCAGTAACTCGTAACTTCGTCCTTGGCCTTGAAACTTCTCTACAAAGATGTTTTTAATGCTTTGTGATACTAAAAGCAGAAGAATAGTTGCTTTATTTCGATAAAACCCTAGCAGAGATGTCATGTTCGCCATTAAAGCTTACTCACGCGCTACACAAACAACTCCAATCAAATTTGATGTAGATTCAAATATTAGCTGTCGATCCTTCACCTTGGTCAGATCATCGAATGACTGCCTTCAAATAAAACTGACACAATCTACATCATGGCAACAAGGGGCCCACCATACTACGCGCTTCCAACAAAATCAACATGGCGCTTGCTCTTGATATTGCAATCGATAAAGACCTTGCAACTTCTGATCATGAGATGGCGGGCAACCATGGATCTTCAACCATCGACAATCTAGTTCATCCAACACAGTTGCCAGCTTTGTCCTTAACCATCAAGCACCTTTTCTACCGAGGTTATAACATCTTTGTTGATTTGAAACACGTGCAACTTATAAAAATTTAGTAACCCACTGCATAATGTATTAAAGCCAAATAGATATATCAAAGTATTTTATCATTCCTTCGGCTTCATCATGTGAGACATGTGGCACTCACCCGTGATATCATGATCAACCAAAATGATATCATGATCAACCAAAATAGTGTGGTGGGGTCATTGCGAGATGGCAGGGAATGATTGAGATCAAATGATGATTGATCTATGGTCATGCAAACTCGTCCCTCTACAAAATAAAAACATTTATTAAAGAAATAAGGGGACATCACTAGGCCAATGACAAACAATGACATAATTTTTCATTTAAACGAGGGAGCATGAGACCATCCAAGACTTAGGAAAATAAAGTTGAGAGAAGGAAATAAAATGCTAAACAAAAGGGGGCCCTTCCTAGACGAAGCGATGGGACTTAAGTTGTTTTAAAACCCTCCTAAAAAGTAATGACCAAATAGATCCCACCCAAGGTGTAAGATGAACACTAGTGTTTTACATGAAGACAAAGGTACAACCCCAACCTTAGGATTTTCCAAAACACCATAGATGACCAGAGACATAAGGCAGGATAAAAGAGAACATAGAGAGAAAAACTTTGAAGTTCCATCAGTCCTTTCATTATCTATGCATCTTTCCATCCTAATCATTAAATATCTCCCAACCCATTAACCTTCGATCTCCCCATGCTTATATTCCTATCCACCATCCATCACTCTATCCTACAAGCTTGTCTAATCATTCCATAATCCCTTGTCATTGGTACCTAGCTATAGGCTACTCCTACAAGAAAGATAATTCTATCTATCTTATTATTCCATCACCCTTTCCAATCCAAGGTTGTAATAAAATGATCATAATCCATGCAATCCGATTATGCACTATACAAAAAATCATCCAATAAAATATTACATAAAGGATCCATTTGATATGGTCTATTAGATGCTTGATTGGATATTATGAATGGTATGTGGATTTCTCTTTAAACCAACATAGTCTTGGTATAGTTGGATGATTTTTAATGGAAAAATGGTAGCACACACCTACTAGAAAATGTGTTGATGATAATGAAGGGTAAAGGGATCTATTTGCAAACTCTTGTTGGGAGGGATGATACAGTTCAAGGATCAAAGGGTATAGTAGCACTTTCCCTAGATGATAAGATTTTTGAACTTATGAACTCCATGAAACAAAAACAATTGAAAATAGATGATAAGGACAAGGTAAAATCAGATCTAAGTGGAGAAAAAAAGAATCATTTGGGTGGAGACATGAAAGTATTATCTGAAAAGATAAGAAATTCTTGTAAATAACTTGTTAAAATAAACATTTGCAATCTCTAATCATAAAGACACTCTCAAAGATGATTAGAAAGAGGCTTAAAGATAAATAAATTGGAAATATAATGTTATGACATGGTGCAATTAATTAATTAAATTAATTAGTCAACATGGTGATGTTAATGGGAATTGGATAGCATGAATTAATATGTAGGATTAAATATCAAATATGGTGGAATTAGTAGACAAAGTGTTTCTAGACATCTTACATTTCCTACCATTGAATAATTTCTAGTTTCTAATTTATAGCACACATTCCAATCATAATAGGTCTACACATGTGGTATACCCCTGGAAGCCTCTTAGTAGTCATTGCATGGTATACATTTTTTAATTCATAAGATTGGAATTGAGATGAATAAAATTTCTCTTTTATGTCTTTCTAAATAAAGAGGGAGAGAGGGGTCGGTGGAGAGAGGTTGTGTGGGAAGGAGGGAGAGAGAGAGAGGGAAGGAGGGAGATATGTAGAGGTAGGTAGAGAGAGGTCAAGTTAACATAATAGAGAGATCTATGTTACAGGGTGGGAGAGGTAGAGAGGTGGTGTGTGTGCCATTTATCATGAAAAGAGTTTGGTGAAACACTGATGGTATTGATAAATAACTATTACAAAGGAGAAGTATATTTAGAAATGTATACAAGACTAAATATAAGTATTTTTAGAATATCCAAATTAATAAATTCAAACATTTGTATAAAGAGAATACTTACACTATGATGAAGGACAAAAATAAACATATTCTAGGGAGAGAGAGAGAGAGAGAGGGAAGGGGGATATAGGGAATGGTAGGGTGGGAGGGATAAAAGGACCCAAAATGGACTTAGTATGAAGGGGAGATATGTTGGTGGATTGTGGGACATAGGGACCCAAAAACACTTGAGAATAAGTAGACCAAAGTGAATGAGCTAGATAATGTATTGGTTGAAGAGATTTATCTTGCTCTTGAGAAGTTAAGAGATCGATAAATAATTGCAGGTTGGAAAACACAGTGGGTTGTGAGTGATTGCATTCTTCTTGTTCTAAGCTCAAGGGTGGAGAGCTTGGGGAGGATTTCTAGGTGGGGGATACATAAAACTAATCAAATTGACCTGAGGGGTGACTAACCAATTGGGTTGTTACATGTAGAGGGTTTTACAACAATATGTGGGTTGTGGATTTCATAACACACAATTTTTTCCAACTTGCAATTGTTTTAATGAAAACTTTTCTTATTTAGAGAGTACGAATGTAATAAAAAGGAACTTTCAAAATTTACAACTTTTACTTAGAGTAAAAATTGTGCTTCAATTTCCTCATATGTTGGAAAAATAAATGCATGAAATAATCATAGGTTGGAAAACATAGTGGGTTGTGAGTGATTACATTTTATTTGTTCTAAGCTCAAGGGTCAAGAGCTTGGGAAGGATTTCTAGGTGGTGATACACAAAAATAATCAATAATCAATTGGGGTATTATGTGTAAAGGGTTTTACAACAACATGTGGGTTGCAGGTTTCATAACACCAAGTGTTTTCCAACCTACAATTGTTGTAATGAAAACCTTTTCTTATGTAGATTGTAATAATCTACACCTAAAAGTGGCCAAAATGAGTAATTTTGAGGAATCCTTAACTAGAAATTCTCTACAAAAACAACATCTCAATCATAAAATAAATCAACTTGATGGAATATCAAACATGTATTGAATCTATATATAAGGTTATCTTAAAGAATATTATTGGCATCACAAGGAGGAGCATCAATGCCAATTATTGATCAACACAGTCTCATTTGTATCATCTAGCAAAAATGTCACAATAGGAGTATAACAAGCATCTGACGCCTCCCCAGTAACTAGCTCAAACAAGAGATTTGTGACACATGAATCATGTTTTGACATTTTTTAAAGTGGGAAGAACCATGAGTATGATGACCACAAGAAGAACATGGGTGTAAGTAAAAACTAGAAATTATAATGATCCTATGTGACAAAATTAATTGAACACACAAAAATACGCAAACATTAGAGAAACACAATGTTCTTAATATCTTTCTAATGCCACTTCATGGGGGAAACCTTCTACTAGAGCATACACTCCAGTTAAAAATATCCAAGATGCCTTATATTTGAGAAATCATTACAATTTATAAAGCATTGCCAAAGGAAACTCCTACCATCCCATGCATGTAGGATAACTGATTTATTATAACTAACTAGTGAGATGAATTACAAAGCATATAAATCTATCTTTGTTCAACATTACATGTGGGAAACTAATCAAACACAAATGTCATACTACTTTTAACTACCATATAGCAAAGCAAAGTCCATAAAACTAACTCCTCCTTCAAGAAAAAAATTCCTTAAAGCTTGAAATGGAAATATGGAGAGAATTTTGATAATCTCCCATGAGGAATCTTAAGGTTGCAAACCATTCCATTAGACCAAGAAATCCTCAAAAGAATGAGTGCAAAAGTGTCTGGTACATTTTTGCAGACCTCAAGTTTTGAAATATAGATCTCTCCTCGTCTAATGCAAGAAGCTTGGTTGGAATACAAATACTAGTCCCAATCACTTTCTTGAGACAAGAGACATGGAAAGTTGGGTACATTTTAGAAGCATGTGGGAGTGCCAACCTGAAGCCACCTCACCAATACATTGGAACACTTAATAAGGACTATAAAATTTGGGACCCAATTTATGACCTCACTCATTCCATAATGAAAGGTTTTTATAGGGATGGAAACATAAAAGTCCAATCACCAATGTCAAAGCTAAACTCTATGTAATTTTAATCAACTTGTTGTTTTGTGCAATTTTGGGTCAATACTAGATTTTCTAGAGTATTGTCAACTAATACAACCTCAGAAGACACATTTTTCCTCATCCCCACTACTCTTACCTATTAACACCCCTTGATGTTCCTTTTCATGATCTTCTAACTTCCTTTTCATATCTTTTACTTGAAGCTTTAGATAATCTTCTCCCTCATCAACCCTTAGGACAAAAACATCCCTTTCTTGGATAGACTTTTGAATGTCTTGAATACTTTTATGTAGCTTTGCAGCCACTTTTTGCTCAACTTTGAGTGTCTTTATGATTACAGAATGCAAATGTTTCTTTTAACAAGTTCTTTACAAGACTTGTCTACCTTTTCAGATATGACTTTCATGTCTCCATCCAAATGATTCTCTTTTTCTACACTTAGATCTGATTTTACAATTTTCTTATCATCTATTTCCAATTGTATTTGTTCCATGGATTTCTTAAGTTCAAGAATCTCTTACTTCATTTGTTCAACTCCACTTATAGAATCATCTCTCACTTTCTTTGCTTGCACAAATTCATATGAGATCAAAAAATTGACTTTATCCACTTCTACATTGCCATTTTCTCATTGCACATACTGCATACACACCTTCCTCAACTTCTCAAGAGTGGGAAGCATCTCTTTAGTCAATACATTATCTATCTCATTCACTTTGGTCTGCTTGTTTTCATGCGTTTTAGAATGGATTCCTTTTTCATTCCATACATTCTACTACCTGTTGCCTCCAGTAAACTGCATTTCCATTTTCCATTGCATAATATGAAAGTGATGTGGTAAAACCATACTTCTATTATCCTTCTTACTTCTTGAGATGTACTCAAAGAAGCAATCAAAAGATTTACATTTTTCATCCATGATGAAATTAAGTAAGCTAAACTTTTCTCCTACGAGGGTGGTAAAATGATCATCTGTTCCAACTTACAATAAATCAATAAAACAGATTTGCACATCCCTATTATGTGATTGGAAAAAGAAAAGGCTTTAATAAAAGTGAAGATTTTGAAAACGAAATATATTCTATCGGCTCATTCATTTCCAAAGCACACTTAAGATCCTCTTGTTCTGCATATTCCACTTAGTTTTCATTTGTCTCAATTTTATTTCTAAAGCTAAAACCACAACTCACCAACTGTTTATCACTGGTCTGCCTTAAAACCTAAACCTTAGCATACTTACTCTATATCACAGATACACATATATATAGCTGGTGGATACGAAAATCTTCAACCTCTTTTTCATACATTAATGAGGCGCTCTAGGTATTCTGCATGGGAGCATAGGCACTTCAGCTCTAACTGTATTCTTGGTCTCTGTCTATAATCATGAATGGAGCACCACAATCCAACAAGCATTAAACGTTCAGTTTGTGCACCATCTCTTTCCTTATCAAGCAAATCATCAGCTGCATCAAGTTTATGTCCCATTTCATGCATACTCCAAACCGAGCTGACCAAACTCATATTACATGACCTAAGCTCTTTGTCCAACGTGCACCTTGTACAGGAAATTTCTAGAGCCACAACACCAAAGCTGAAGACATATTCGACGCGCTTCTGGACCCATCAATCCTTTATCAGTGCCATCACTAACACGGGAGGTGAGAGGTGAGAGAGAACCCTGTTGTTTCCCTGCGTTTGTTTCTTCATTCGTTTTTTTCACTTTGACACAGTCTGTCATGCGTTACAGGTTTCGTACAGTGCAGGTACTAGCTTGCACGTTCCAACTGATACTAGGGATGGCAGCTAACGCAGCAGACATGGCCGAGTTTAATTATTCCTGCTTTTTTTTAAAACTCCCAAACGTCCGTTCTCCGTTATCTCCGTTTACTTCTGTTTAACTCCGGTGACTTCCACGTTGGGCCGCGCACTACACCGTGCCATCATGGTATGCATGTTTTTATACCATGCATCCTTTTAACAAATCAATTTATGGTGCTCGGAAAATCCTGCATATTTGTTGTTTACATATACTTATCGTTTGTTTCTTTTTATTTTACAAAGCCTGAAAACAAATTGATAGTCCATATCATCTGAAAGAACCAGTGTTCCACGGGGTTTCGGGGACGGGGGGACACGTTTTGGGGACGCGGGGACGGGGGGTCTAAGTTTGGGGGCAGCGGGGGGACGGTAGGGGGACGACAGTGGGGGGGCGGCAGGGTGCTGAAATACATATAGTATTTGAAAAAATAGTTATAAAAAGATGTATAAGTATAAGAATTATAGATCTTGGAGACAACTAGGAGTCCCCTAGACATCTTGAGGACACCCCAGCATGCTCGAAGTCCTAGTGGCGTCTTGGAGACATCGACACTGGTGGTGGGATGGTGGCGCTGGTGGTGAGTTGGTAGGGGGACGTCCCCCCAAGTCCCCAAGTCTCCGAAACGTCCCCCTCTAGGAAACGCGGGTTTTTTTGGGG
This sequence comes from Sequoia sempervirens, assembly GCA_007258455.2. Classification (NCBI taxonomy): domain Eukaryota; kingdom Viridiplantae; phylum Streptophyta; class Pinopsida; order Cupressales; family Cupressaceae; genus Sequoia; species Sequoia sempervirens. The sequence continues at coordinate 1,880 of VDFB02342601.1, read as the reverse complement.
GGACGCGTCTCTGTGGAACACTGGAAAGAACATATTAGTAAGACATCAATAAATATATTAAAATAATCAAAATTTACATGTAAAGTTGATATTTTCATGTTTGATTTAGAAAACTTGTCCCTAGCAATCTAGAAACTATTTAAAGGTAGTATTAAATACCAATAGTCTTTACAACAAAGCAGAGAACAATGAATTAGGTTAATCCGAGTGCAAATGTGCATAATAAGTAAAATGAGATATATTGATGTTGTTTTCTATATTGCTAATTTGATGTGGACTTATGACCTTGATGACCTATGTTATCTTGTTATGTGGTACATTTTTTTGATCATTTATGCATGCTTGCTCCATAATTAGGATTTCCATCCTAGGTAGGGCTTAAACTTGATGGCCATATGGTTGTATTTAGTCATTTTAGCTATAAAATACAATTAAAATTTTATGAAGACCATATCACTTTAAAGGAAAAATTTTAGTTAAACTGTCAAAATTTCTATGTAATTATTCCTATATATTTTTTTCAATCTACATATATTTTTCTTAAAATAGATAACCTTTAATATTTGACAGGCAACTTCAAATAAATGTCCGTCACAAAAAATTACTTGATAGGCAGGGTTGATCGTCAAATTTAAGCCCTAATCCTAGGTCGAGGGTATGCTTATCTACACATGTCAAATGTTGAAAGCTCATTTCTTTTAAGTCCTTGATTTCCATTTTTTTGCATAGCAATGTCTTCTAAACATGCCTTGGTGCTAGCAAGATATTCATAATGCAATTGTTCATGTTTCATGTTTGTGGTAGGACCATTTACCTTGTTCTTAGGTGAAACTAAAATTGTGTATCGTAGTTGTAGGACAAGGCAACAAAAATGAGTACAAGGTGAAAAAAATATAAAACAAAAACTTCAAATGTTATGGTTATAAACAATATTACTTTAATTTATAATTAATCTAAATTAGAAGATTAATAAGAAATAAAATATGTACCAAAAATTATGAAAAAATATGTGTGCACTAGATATCAATGTTAATGATATATGAATAAGAAATTATGATTTTTTTTAATTTCTAAAAAAAAGTGTTAAATAGAATAATACCACTCATTAAAAATAATATAAGGCATAAAAATAAGGTATTAAGAAATACTTAATGAGACAAAATATTTTAATTTATATATAATCTACACAAAAAAAACTCAACTACTACTAATTTGTATTATCTTTAAATTATTAGTGGTTTGCTTGCTATAAGTGATAGAAAGATAAATTTTGGTTAAAAATGTTAACTCAAATGTTTCATGTAGGAAAAGAATAGGACACAATTTTATGAGATCACCCTCTAACTTGTTTCACCTTCCAAGGTGATTTTGAAAATTGCTTCTCTTTCCCATGTGGAGATATGAAGATAATCGATTTATATTGTCAATATTTAGCATCTCCATGACTAGTATAACATGTTCCTTATGGAATCCAAGCTATTCAAGGGTTTTATTGTTCACAATTGTGTTCCCTTTATGTTGTCACCATCATGCCCTAACTATGCAAAACTATGTCAAAGTGGATTCCAAAATATTCAATGGTTATGGCAACTTCATGATGTCCTTGGTGACATATTAGCATTGGCTAGTGCTTGAAGTGGTATGGTTTGCATGCAAGGGAGTTCTATAGTTTTAATTTGATCTCTTTTTTTTTTTTTTCTTGTTTCCATTAATTTTTCTCATCTTTCCGTGTTTTTTTATACAATTTTTTTATATATTATATGAATTTTCTCTTATAAATTATCAATGACCTATAGTAATTTATAAATGGAATAGGGGCCTATTATAGTATGATATAATTTAGATGCACTCTCAAACCTTTACTACTAGTACATGCTAAG